>VYXH01008598.1:662033-739718 GCA_013397275.1 Burhinus bistriatus
CTGGAACATCTTTCTGATGAGGAAAGGCTGAGGGACTTGGGTCTTTTTAGTCTGGAGAAGAAAAGGCTCAGAGGGGATCTCATCAATGCTTACAAATACTTAAAGGGAGGGTGCTGGGAGGATGGCACCAGTCTTTTTTCAGTGGTGCCCAGTGATAGGACAAGAGGTAATGGCCACAAACTTGAACATAGGAAGTTCCATCTGAACATAAGGAGGAACTTCTTTACTTTGAGGGTGACAGAGCACTGGAAGAGGTTGCCCAGAGAGATGATGGTGTCTCCAACTCTGGAGACATTCAAAACCCACCTGGATGCTATCCTGTGCAACCTGCTGTAGGTGCCTCTGCTCTGGCAGGGGGGTTGGACTAGATGATCTCCAGAGGTCCCTTCCAGCCCCTGTGGTTCTGTGATTCTGTTTCTGCTGGTGGTCCAGATCCCACAGTGTTATACTTTCCCTGACCCCAAGCATTCAACCTGGTAACTTTGCAATGCCATTTTTTATATAGTTTAGGTTTATACCTCACCCCACCAGGTGTTAATTACACTCTGCCCTTTTTGAATTCAGACTTCCTCTAGGTAGCATGGGTAAGGTATATGCAAACAGTCACCCCTTACTTCGGTTTCAAATCCCTCCCCTCACTGCTACTTCAGCCCTGGTTTGCCCAACATGCAACGTTTGAATTATCCTAGTCCTTCCTACAGTCTATCCACTGCAAACCTGAGGTTATCCCCTCCCAGGCCATTTTTGCAGGCCCTCTTCCTTTTGAGAGCCTGCCTGTATGCCCACTGTCAGGTGAGGAGGAATGAAAAGATCAGGGAAAACACTGTGGTAGTGACTTCCTCCACAGTAGAAAACATCTTCTTTTCCTCCTTTCTAGCAAAATCACTGCCTCAGATTTCATCTACCAGTCTAGATGTTCATCATAAGTGGTCAGTACCAGTCTCAAACACAGTGGGTTGATTGAATCAGGAGTGCACTTCTGAAGTGAGTCTTAGGGTTATTCCCACTAATCCCTCTCATGAACCGGATCCCTTTTGCATTAAACTAACCTGGAAGATGCACGTAATACAAACCAGCTGTTAACGGCTACTTTGCCCACAGGTCCAGACTAGTGTTACTCCAAAGTAGAACCTGTGAAACACAGACATTGTGGGCATTTCGTTCTCAATACCAAAGGTATTATTTTTCCAATCTGCTCGTGCTTGGCTACACTGCTTGCAAAAGGAAACACAGGCAATGTCTATGCAGGGTTTCAGGGCTATAAGCTAATCAATTTTCTCTTTACTTCAGGAAGAAGAGTCTGGTTGAGGTGGCAATAGATGGAGTAATGGATTTCTCATGGAAGCTGAATGGATTATCACTCATTTTTGTGGTTTGCACAACTTACTAGGACAGGAAAAGCTAAAGTGTAAGAAAGCAGTTCAAAGATCTGCAGTAATCAGGCAATAACGAAGCATAAGGTTCAGAGGAGTAGCCCCATTGCTCCTTACGTGGCCAAATTCAAGTCATCAGAGAGCAATGACAGCTGTGCTCATCAGCAAAGTAAGCAATAGTTCATCAATACCCATCTTACAGGGAATTCATTTCTTTTCATTTAAGACCTAGAAAGTCAAAGCAGAAGACTGAGGCCACCTTTAAGTGAGCTTATTTTATAGAAATAACACTGGCTAAGGAAATTTTGATCTGAGAGCTCCTGTAGTGTCAGGGACTACTTTAATTCAAACATAAAAACACATCTCTACACAAGAGGAAGGCACTCCGTGAATTAGCTACTTTTCACAAGACGGCCCCACCAAAGTCACCATCATTTCTCTCTGCTAATTAATTTATCTCTGCTGTTATTTTCACTCCAGCTTTGTTTCCACATAGTCAGCATGTTACTCTTCAAAAATCTAGTGCCACAGTTTGACAGCTTCTTAAACAAGAAGCATATGTTGTAGAACATCTTCAACAAAGGCAGTAGTTTGCTAAAATAGACAATGTGAAGAAAAGAGAAAGTAACAGCCCATGTTTCTTCAAGGGAGCTAAAAAACAATTAAAGAGCCTTGACCCCATGAAATTGAGGCATGATTCTTTCCTATTTTATATGCAGTGCTTCATCTACCATGGCCAGACACTACCATTCTAGTCATATGATGGGGAAAAAAAAAATTTAGTCAAAAAGTTAAATACATTAATCATAGAATCATAGCATCATAGATTGATTTGGGTTGCAAGGGACCTTTAAAGGTCATCTAGTCCAACCCCCCTGCAATGAGCAGGGACATCTTCAACTAGATCAGGTTGCTCAGAGCCCCGTTCAACCTGACCTTGAATGTTTCCAGGGATGGGGCATCTACAACCTCTCTGGGCAACTTGTTCCAGTGTTTCACCACCCTCATAAAAAATTTCTTCCTTGAAACAACACTAATGTTGTCCTGTTTCAATACTGCTGTGAAGACAAGTATTTCAAAAGGAGTGTGCCATACTACAGTCAGCTTTGGAATTAAGTGCTAATCTTTATGGCTTTAAAGTAAGCAATGTAATAAATGGCTGTTGTGATTGGTCTGAAAGGAAGTTGTAAGCTTTAATGAACTCCAAAAAATTAGCTTCATGTCTATTGCTAGGCCAATATCTAAAACTCAAGCGCAAAGTGGGTCAATTCAAATGCAAATGCTAGAAAATATTTCTAAATTCAAAATTAATTTTTGGAACACCATTCCATGTCCCACAATGTCATGAAAGAGCACTATAACAATATGAAGTTATTAAAATTATGTAATATTAAACAAATTTTTTAACAGGCTGTTTTCCTAACAAAGGTTATTCTTGTTCACTTTTACAAAGTATAAGGTAAATATCCCTTCCATTACTATTTCTAATTCATTAATTCTATACAAGCTGCCTTATTCTCTGCCCAAAACAATGTTTCTCATAAACTATACAAGAAACTTTGTTGCTGCAATAAATATATACCAAAATAATGCCTGGAAGATTTTAATTTGTCTCCAGAACTTTAGTGTCCATACAAATGATAAGAAGACCCTTCATATTACAAAATTCTTTGAAGTGTAATAAGCATTAGTGTTTTTAATTGGGTAAAGGAAAAATAAATAGTGTTGTACCCTGCCAAGTCTCCCTGGTTATGCATATTAACATTAATCCCTCTAAATCAGAAGACCTTATTACTCTACAATTGAGCTCACTTACCTCAAAATGCAGTAAATAAATTGCAAAATAATATGCATTATCAAGCTACAGATTGACAGAAGCTTGTTGATATGGGGTACAGTGGTTTAATAAGCACATTTAAAAAATCATTACATGGCAATAAAAAGCTTTCCAGGTGAAAGATCCTTGCTTCATTCCTCTAATGGGAGATGAAAATTGAATTCCTACCAAATATCTGTTTCAATTCCTGCATGCAAAAAACCACAGATCTCCAGAGTGCCGGCCTATTGCCTTACTTACCCAGGAAAAGCCTTTTTTTCGTTACTCAGCTTTGTCCTCAGAATCCCTTTGACATGAGTTCAAGGTGCACTCTCTTTAATTTCAGTTTTCAGTTAACATACCTTGAAGTGTTCTTTCCAAAAGCTCCGATGAGCACCATTACGTACTTCTACAAAAAAAACCAAGTCTTCACAGAGTACACCACTGCTAACAAAACTGTTCCTTCTGACTCTGGCATCTCACAGCATGATGCCCTGGGGATGAGTTGTTTCCCACAATGCTCAATTGGGATGAAAGCTATAGCTTAATAGGTTCATGAGAAAGTTAACCATGTATAACATCACAGACACACACTGTGGGCTTTGTAAGCACTTTAACTACCTTTTTCCTTGCAGAGTCCTTTTCTCAGCTGCAACTGGGCTCTGAATAGTCTGAAAATCCCTGGCAAGCTCTTTATTAGGTGTTATCTCCTGTTTAGGTGGAAGAGCATTTGGGTAGATCACAAATTACTTCATGTCAGCATACGTGACACAGATATAACAAGCAGGGCTGAATGAACTCTGTGGGAAAGAATAACAATAGAATTCCATACTGAGCCTTCAGTGGAAATGAGAATTTATCTACACACACAGAGAGCAAGTCTGTGAATATTAACACCACCCATTTTTTGGTCACCAACTTTCTTGGTTAAATTTTCTGCTAATATCTCTTTTTAGTCAGTAGAAAAACCTATGATCTCCAGAGAGTAATTCCAAGGACATAAATTTGCCTCCTGCTTAAGTTCACCTTTGATAAAAATTTACCTTTTCTATTGACCATCTGTGCAACACTGATTAGCCGGACTACTTAGCCAGCCAAAAGATGGCTGATACGAATATGCACAGCTCAGTTGCATCTTTCTGTACACAGTAGATAGCAGACTGTAGGGGCACTGCAGGAATCTTGATGGCCCTAAAAAGGAGTGAGAGCAAAACCAGAGGTGATCAAAAAGTGACATTGTGCTATGAACTCTTGCACTAAGGAAAAGAGGACTTGGAAGCTGGCTGGAAGATTTCCTAATAACCTCCACCTCATTAATCATCCCTGTCATGCAAAATGAATCAGAGTTTATTCTTTCACCTGGAGACCACCTCCTATGAAATCATTATTCTGCATTCACTCTGATCTTTCTGCACTATTAAGTTCATGACAGCCATTTTCAAAACAGGAAACCATTGCACAGACTTCTGACACAATAAGGAAGTGTTTTGTAAAAGACATGAAAAACCAAAGGAGCAATAACTGGGTAAGCAACAAGTTGGAGATCATTACTTAGTAGAGTTCCTGCCTTTGGCTAGGGGCTGCTAACTACCATTAGAAACGCACTGGAGAGCTGTCCCTTGCCAGCAAGAAACTTGTGGCCAAATCTAGCAGCCGAGTAGAAAGTTTCTACCATTTGGTGGCTATTAGTCGTCCATCAGAAGTTGCGAAAAGAAAATGGTTGCAGCATTGTCTCAAACTCTCCTTATGGTTCACAAGATCCTCACCAATCTAGCTTCAAAATAGAGGAAAAATGGAAAGTAATACACTCCCATTAAATAACACGCCTATGAATTTTCCTCCGTTTCCTCCCTTCTCAGTCATGTGTACGTAGGAATGCAACTCAACCAAAAAGATTGAGCAAACAAGTCTTTCAAAAAACAAATTTATTTCAAAGAAAAACATTTTTTTGTAGAAATCTTCATTTCAATTGTTCAGACTCTTTTGTTTGGACTGACAGTTTCTATATTTAAGAGTTTATGTCTTTGTGTTTATAATACATACTAATGCATTATGATAACGTAAATGCTAAATCAAAACAAAATGGTTTAGTTAAAATATTTTCAATACTATTAAAACAGAATGATCATGTATGGTTAGAAACCACCGTCATTGTTTCATTGGGGTTTTTTAATTGCAGTCCTAATTTTTCCCCAGGTGTACCTATTCTAGGTCACACAGTGATTCCAGATGTCAAGCACCTCTGTATGAAAGCACACCACTAAAAAAAAAAAAAAANAGCTTTTTTGATGCTTTATATTCCTATATTCATGTTCCACTATCCCCCTGCTAAGCTTGTATTTTCAAAATCTGGAGAACAAAAAACAACTGTGAAAAAGCTGTTCTTAGCTCTGAATAGCCAACTGCTGCATTTTTTGTAAACACCAACCACAGTCTCTTTTTACATGACCATCATAAAAAACTAGGATTAAGCCAAATGAATATATTAACTAGATGAGATTACTTGTCTCCCTTTCATTAATAATCCAAAAAGAGGAAAACCAGACCAGTTTCCTTCTACGCCAAAACTTAACAAAGTACTTTTCTCTAACGACTAGCGTGTTCTACAAGAGACAAAGTGAACTTGACCTTCTGATGAATAACCAGAGATTGACAATGAATCAAAGGCTGGGGTTTTATCCCAGCTGCTACAGGGGATGCAGCCAAATTGCTTGAGTCAGTTATGGGAGCTATGCTGGTAGCTATAGAGCAAGAATATCCCCAAAAGAAAATTACCTCTCTTCAGGATATCTGCTTACTGAAGCTCACCCAAGTATGTACCAAATGTACTTACTTAGATTTGAAAAATTTTGAAGATATCTGTATTGCTGCCACTTTTCAGATGAGAAAGAAAGGCTCTTAAACACACTGCTCATTATTGATAGATGTAATTTTTATTTATTGTAATGAGGATAATTAAATGCATTACTTATAAATTCAGGAGGATGTTATTCAGAAGTTGCTCACAGGAATTCTACCCACAGGTCAAATTATCCTCTGGTGCATTTGTATTAATTTCAGTGGAATTATAACAGGTTTGAATCTATCCCATAGATTTCTGGAGATGCAGTTTAACCTTGGTGTATTGAGGTCTCTGAATTTTTTCAGGTATTGCAGATCAGTCATATCAGAGTTGAGAAACATGACAGTGATGCAAAGCTGATTTCATTAGATAAATATCTGAGTCTCCTATAAGGTCTCCAGTGGGTAATCAATAACATCAAAGAACTCCTGATACAAATCTGCTATGCCGCAATGACCAGCTGCATTTTACCTTGTGCTATTATCCTATACCTCATGGTATGCCTAAGGGGATGTGGTTGCCACCATTACACTCTGACATCCTGAAGCAGCTAATTACTACCATATCCGTTTTCCCTCAATATCCAGAAGGTATGCAATGTTTATCTGTATTAACAGGGTGACCAGAATGCCTCCAGGTTAAGGAAGGAACAAAATTGAGTTTTCAGGTCTCAGTCCTCTAGAAGATATCAAAGGTGAGACTGGCTATGAAAGCTAACATGATCCACCAAGAGCAGAGGAACGTATGAGCACAGCTGTACTCCTCTGACTACTGTCATTTCAGAAGGGAGACAGCATGACAGTTAATGAGAGAAAAATCTGATACAATCTTACACATTTTTGGTTATTCATATTATCTATACCAGTGCTACACCAGACATCTGTAAAAAAACTTAACTGAAAGCATGAAAGAAAGTGTGTACTAAAACATAGTACCTATCCTAGATATTCTGGACAAATCTCCATTCATCTGTTTTCCTTAACTTGACCTCTGTGTGTGTTAACCAAATAAAAACATGGCATTCCTCACACAAGGGTGCAGCAAAACCAAACAGGTATGTGGGACTCTGTACCTGATCTCCCCAGCACAATCAAGATGCACTGAAGGTGATGGACCAGACCTCCACCTGAACCACCCAGGCCAGGCAGAGAGCAGTACCAGGGTCAGGAGGCACAGAAAGGTCCTGCAGAGGCTGTTGGTAACATCTACCAGCTCGCCAACCTGCGGTAAGACGTTGGAGCACAACTTCAGCCTCAAGGGTATCCGTGAACATACATCTCCATGCCTCTGCTCTGTTCAGCTGAAAAACTATCTCTCATTTTTCCCTTAAATATGATGTTCTTTCTTTCTGTTCTTATGATGTTATTGCTGATGTCATGAACTAGACTAGGGTAACAGTTCAATGACTAGCATAATTAGGCCTTACATATGAATGTGAGAACATTAGAACACTGGTTACAGTTAAGGTCAAATTCCACAAATGTTTTTGAGAAAAAATAATGAGGGGAAGACATTTTGACAGTGTCAAAATATTTAGTTTCAGCATGCTGAAAATGACATGCTGAATTTCAGCATTTCAGAACACTCTTGTCGTTCCATGGAAGTTCGTAAGGGTCAGAACAAAAAATAGAGTTCAGGATAAACTGAACATTTCGGAGTGACCAACAACTGCTCTCTTTAACTCAACTCTCTTTCAGTACAATGTAAACAATATTTTGTGTGCTATTTGAAATAGAGTTCGTCTTCATCTGATCTATACATTAAACTGTCTCTCTGTGCGGCTGGATCCTTCTCTGTGCTGCGTTACAGTATTCGCAGTGTATCACAATCGGAGAAGCGATGAACTTGGGCAGTGCACTAAGAAAGATAAACCAAACTTTTATTTTAAGGCTGTTATAACACAATGTGTTTCAGTTTTGAGGTTAAATCAGAATTTTAAATGGTTGATGAGAGGGGAATGATTCAAGTAAAACTAACTCTGTATAGGGAGGAAGGAACATAGGGGAAAAAAGCTAGAAACTTGTATTTTGGGTAAACTCAGAATATGTCATTTAGACATGAAAGAAAAAAATTGCTTTCATTTCTCTGTTACGTAACTTATTTCCCCACCCTCATCTTTTAAGGGAGCTGACTTCAATCAAATTTTACACGAAAGACGCAACTTCTAATGAAAAAAAAGTCAAAACACTGTAATTGGCTCAGAGTTGGAAGGGTAAATATTTATACCTCAACTGTAAATTATAGCTTGTTCTCTTTCCTTTCCTACAGAAAAAAATATTTTTTTCTGATTCAGGGTTGCAGGAAAACAGAAATGCTGAAAGAGGGTAATTCCCTCAAAAAAACTGAGAACTCCTGGCCTCCTTTTTCTACAGCTCACACGCAGCATGGCACTTGTATTCCATACTCCCAGTTTGTCTGCTGAAAATCATTTACTCCATCTACAGGTTTGCCTTTCTGTAAAAAAATTGCAGGTTTGTTCTGTTTGGGAGGGAAAACTGAGCAGCCAAAAATGCAGCAGCAAAGTGGTCTTGTCCTGGTTTGAGGTAAAATTTTGTTCAGTAACTTTACTTTTTAGCTAGGCCTCTTGTAACTGCTGAAATTAACAGCATGTTGTGCAGAAAACTGTTCACTCTTGGAGTGATAAGACCCACGTTTATAGTTGATGCCAAGGAACAGTATGCAGAGAGGCTCTTGCTTATCCTTATTGCTATAACAACCAAGGCCAGCCAGCTTTGTCACTTGCCCCGTTGGAGGGTCGGAAGCGGAAAAGTGTAGAGGGGTCACACCTGCGGGGAGGAGCGGACAGGACAGGTGACCCAAAACTGACCAACATGATATTCCATCCCATCTGCCTCATGCTCATTATAAAAGCTGGGGGATCAAAGGGTCAGCCCTCTTTCTTCAATGGCCGGCGTCTGAGGAGGACTCTTGTCTGTTCGTCTGCCTTTGATCCCGATCCTGAATCCAGATCTGGAATCCAGTTCCCGTCTGTCACCGAGTCCAGTCTGAGACTTTGCCAGGGCCTGCTGGTGACGTGATTGTCATCCTGGGAGCTTGATATGTTTTTTATATATTTCATTATTTTCTTTTCATTATTTTATTATTAATATTTAATTAAAGTAGTTAAGTTCCTTCTAAACTCTTAAGTCTCTCTTTTTCTCTTTCTCTCTCCTGCCTCCCTTTGGAAGCAGAGCAGGAGAGAGCGAGTATCTGTCGTTCCACCTGATTGGGCCAATCTGGCCCAAACCACGACAGGTCTTCATCTAAATCTGAAGACTGAGTGAATGGAGGCCACTTATCTCTAAATCTTGGAGTAGCTATGTGAAGAAGTTGCTCAGTATACTGCTTGCTCCTTCTCCTTCCTCGCGTTGCAGAACTCCAAGCAGGCCCAAGCTACCAGTGTGCTTCATTATTTAAGGGGATTTTTTTTTTCTTTTGTTTCATTTCCACAGTAAGCCCCAAAATATTTTAAGTCTTAAGCTCTTGTTTTCAAAACAGTAGGTAACACTTGACAGCAAAATATTCAAGATTCCTTCTTTACTATCAGCAATGTTTATGCATCTGGGTCAAATTCCCGAGCCAAAGCAAAGGAATTGCTTTCAGAGGACTTGCATTTGAGGAAATATTTTTTCCTGCAGCACCATTTCATTTCTTGAAAGGCTCTGTAAGCCTTTGCTCTCCTGGCTCGAAGAGTTCCTCTGGGCTGCTACGTGACTGGCTGATGCAAAAATTGCTCAGTTCCCTCATCCTTGCTGGAAGAAATGCAACCTATGTTTCCAGCCACCTTTTAGTTCTATGGATTTGGTACCCTTTTAACTTTTCAGTCCCTGTACACCCTGCTGTTTCTGCTGCTAAGATTAACAGTGCTCTGAAATGGGACTTGGGTTATAACTGCTGGGCTAGATGCCTAGGTACAGCAAAGTAGCTTCCAGCATATCTTCTGGGAATAATACATAGATTGCTGCAGACCCATTAACCTCCCCCCGCCCCATAATCTCAGTATATCTCAGATCCTCTCAGATTCTGCTAGGCCAAAGCAGAGAAGACTTTTCACTGTAGTCCTCTCTTCTCACGCTGCCAATGCAGGAGCACGCTGGAAGACCTGCACCATCACAACAGTTACCTAAGTATTTGCTCTTTTGGGAGAGACCCTCATTGTAGATTTAAGGCAACTTGAAAACTGTAACTACCAGAGCATGAAGCAGACACTAGACTTTTTCATGCAGCACAGGCAATGTATTGGAATGGTAAGACAACAAGGGTTTGTTGTTTTTTAATGTGAATCACTCTTAATACACCTTCACTTTACTTTCCCTTTATATTTTCATCCATTGTGAGAAAATGTTACTGTAAAATTGAATTTTTCTTTCCTAGCTGTCACCGTTAGCAAGAAACAGTATTGTAGGCAAATAAAGGATTTCTTTTCAGCTCTTCAAAAATATTCCTATCTGTAGGACATTAATCTCTTTATGACTGCAATTAAAAATGTGTCCAACAGCATACAGATGTCAGCATACAAAATATTCCTAAGGGGTGCTATAGAGACAATGGGCTTAGTAATACCTCAGCTGTTTCTTTATAAGAGAATTTATATAGTTTATTGAATTTGAGATTAAGAATTTACAGAATAATTTTGCCAGGTGGCTTATTCTTAGTGAAATTATGGATTCACAGTTTAATTACTCTAGTCTTTGTCATTCATAACACTTACAATTCAGTTGCCTGACAATTCCCATTATAGAACTTTGCTTTCAGGTGTTCATCTTTGCCTCATTTTAGTATTCAAGCTGGATGTCTTCTTTTAGATTAAAAATTTATAAAAAGTTTCAACTGAGATCACTTACCCATTTCTGAGGAAAGCAATGAAAAAATCTTTCAAGACTTTACCTTCAATAATTCTCCAGTCCCTTCCTCAGTTTGCCTGTAAAGTCATTTTTTTTCTATCACTGGATAACCTTCAGTAATGTCTTCCACATGCAATGTCCTCTATGTGTGTGTGAAGGAAGAGAGAAGAAATATTGTAAGTGTAAATGTTAAAGCTGAGGTGTCACAGAAAAAGTGGTATCACAAAAAAGAGTGGTTAGGAAGTTTGGAAACAATCTTAATTTCTTTTTACCTGAAACATCAAGATTCTAATTCTACATAAACTTTACCAGACCCAAGAGAAACACATATTTTATTAACTTTCTATTTTATAGTGTAAATACTACGAACTGATTCTCTTCATTACTTAAAGCCATGTAGTTTTTAAAGTTATGTATCCTTTCTTTGGGAATTAAGACATATGTCAGGGATCTCACTCGTTTCTGGTCTACCTTCCTAGGGATTTCTTTCCCATCACAACTGACAGCATCACATACTGCCACATCTTTCATGGCTGGCTTTGAAACAGCTCTGACTTTAAAAGGACTCAGTTTTAACCTCACATGTATGAGGTACCCATTTACTTAAAGTTCCTAAATTGCTGTGTTGATATTTACTTCTGTAAATTCCCAAAGCCAAATAAAATACTTTGGTTTGGGGTAGTAAAGAATAAACAGACAAATTAAAATTAGTTACTTGGAAAATTAAATATTTTTCTTAATTCAGGTGTTTGTTTGTATTTCCAGAAACTGTTTTGGGGGGATTTTCTTGTGCATTACCATTACTTTAATACCTGCAGGCCTCAGGTGTATATGGATTTCATTACACTCAAAATTAGTCAAAACATTTGTAGACGTTTGTGAATGTAAATACACACGAATATGTATAAAACTCAAAAAACTGGTAGGCAAAGCAAGGTAAAGTGTTGTTCCTTGGCAATATAAGTTTTATTCATAGTGTATCCTTGCTCCAGCTCTGATTATTCTGCACTAACCAACTCTAAGCATTTAAAAACCATTAGTCTCAGTCTTGAAGTCTTGGAGTCCTTTTGCACTCTGCACCTTCACCGTAAATTTGATTCTAGGTAACAAATTTTGGGTAAGGTTGCCTCAACAATTAACTCAGAAGTTGCTGCATAGTGAACTAGAGAGAAGGAAATGCACTGAAAACCATAGAAAATATCTGCTGTGAAGATTAAAGCACAGACTTTTCCTTATCACATATATGTATATATATAGGAGCAGCTGAGGGAACTGGGGTTGTTTAGCCTGGAGAAAAGGAGACTGAGGGGAGATCTTATCACTCTCTACAACTACCTGAAAGGAGGTTGTAGAGAGGTCGGGGCCGGTCTCTTCTCCCAGGTAACAAGCGATAAGACAAGAGGAAATGGCCTCGAGTTGCACCAGGGGAGGTTTAGGATGGACATTACAAAAAATTTCTTCACCAAAAGGGTTATCAAACGTTGGAGCAGGCTGCCCAGGGAAGTGGTGGAGTCAGCATCCCTGGAGGTATTTAAAAGACAGGTAGATGTGGTGCTTAGAGACATGGTTTAGTGGTGGTTTTGGCAGTGTTAGCTTGACAGTTGGAGTCAATGATCTTAAAGGTCCCTTCCAACCTAAACGATTCTATGATTCTGTATTTTAGCTTTTCTCAGCAACATGAAAAGCTTTTAAGGTGGATAGCAAATTCATACTCAGATTAAACTAAAGGCAGATTCATGATTTCATTTACACTTCTATATGCTTCAAGATAGCCATAAACCTTATTCAAGCATTTGAGAACAACCCAGGATATCTTTTCAGTAGCACAAAAGAACTTGCATGTACCAAAACTCTTTGCCTTTGGGTTTTTTTGTGCATGTCCCTATATGCCATGAAGGAGTCAGCACTCTAATAGACATAATCACAACACATCTTTTCCTTTCTAAACTATTTGGATTACCTGTCTGGTACAAATCTTCTCAGTGCTCTATTTATCTGCATTTCTTCTGGTATGCATGGATTCATTTGCAGATCTGCCAAGCCATCCATATAGGAACATGCCTTCCCATCCTTTATTTACATCACTGCGTATAGACCTAGGGTCAGGTCCCAGGTGCCAGTATCACCAGCTGTCTGCTAATTCACATCAGCTAAGATTCAAGTGTCTAATTTTCATTTGTTTTCAAAAAGATAAAGGATCTTGGGTTTGGAAGAGGAGGTTGCTTTCATTGAGAGGAACTTGCAGTCTTTTTGACTGCTCACTGTTTTGGAAGAGTCTGGGCTGCTTGATATTTGCAATAAGCATTCCCCAAGTGGCCATAACCCCAGGGCACACACATTAGAGACAAGAGGAAAAGCAGCATGACTTAGAACTCCTACATAAGCTGTTTCCTACCCTCATGCTTTGCCTGACACATGAACTAATTCTCATTTCCTAGCTTCAAGGAAGAAGGCTAACACTGGCCTAAGCCTCACTTTTTTTCCCCCCAGAACTGTAGCTCATCTTTTGTTAGTAGGACTACTGGCAATTTATTGCTCTTGCATGTGAAAGGAATCAGGATAATTTTTTGGAAAAAAAGAACAATGACAAACAAACCAAAAACAAACCCTCTACTTTCTAGTAGCTTTTTAGCTACTAATTTTCACAAACAATTGATACCTGAACTAAGACCAGAAATTAAATCCATTTACTTGCTCTGAAACTGACACAATGTCCCATCCACTGCATAATCTTTCCTCCTTAACGCCAGCTGATGAGGTTTATTTGCCTCTGAAGTCTTACACACAGATGAGTAAAGCAAGACTTTTTTTTAAATGCGTGAAGCAAAAGCTCAAGAAGCAGTGAGCAGCATGAATAATGAAAACTAATCATTATTTTAAACACATGCTGGATTTCTCACTAAGAGTATTTTCTCTGATAATACTAAGTGGTTTCACTTACCTGTGATCTCTGCCCTGATTTCATTAGGAGTTCTGCCTGAATCTCATATGAAAATAGTACCTTAGACTAAGAAGGTATAAAGGCAGAAGGGCAGAGGGGAGAGGATATTTGATCACAACTAAAAGTAAAGTGAAGTTCTCTTGACTCTCATTATCTAGGGGACTAGCTCGAGGGGAAACATACATGACAGGCTTGTCTTGAAGCTGACTGGGCATTTCATGGAATATACTCACAGACAAATCACCAGACTGGGAACCAAAAGATTTGAACTATAGCAAAGCTAAAACTGAAATTTCAGTCCTGGGAGAAATTCTGGTATTTCAACTTTTGCTTCTGTTCTGCACAGAAAGGAAAAGTTTTCATTTGAAAACTATTTGGTGGCAGATTAACAGCCTGGTCTGTGATGGTGTGCTCCCCCTCCCTAGGTACCAACCTGATCTTTGTCTTCCATAACTCTTCCCAAGTGATAACCACCTGCAGTGGTCATAATGAGTGCATGTAGTCATGATGGCGGCATATGGGGCTCAGTGTGATTTCGGGGAGACAGATAGCAACACAATAGCCAAGGGCTAACTTGAGCAATGCTGGTTCTGTGGTCAATATGGAAATAGGTCAATCATCTTACCCCCATAAATAGGGAACAGTCCAAGAGCCCTTTGAGCTCTCCTGAACAGCAGCGGGCTGCACGCCAGGATCTCCCCTTGAGTAGGGATGCTTTCAAGGTTACTCCTCGAGGTTCAGAGATTCCTTGCTGCAACAGATCCTCAGTAAGTGACTAACAGCATGCTAAACTTTTCAATCTTAGCTAAGTGATATTAAAGATTGATCACGCGTGTATAATTCTTTAGACATAAACTGTTGACCAAGTCTGGGACTAGGATTGGATCCAGTCACAACTATACTCCTCTCTGAGAAGGAGTTTAGGAAGCAAGGGGGTCCTCTCTGGAACCTCATGACTCAACGGGTGGGTCTTCCTGACAGCTCTGCCTGACCTTGTCCTCTGTGCAGTAAATAATTAAGTGTGCCTTGCCATCTCGCATCTTGTTAAAACACTGTCACATTTACCATCAAACTTTGTTAAATCCTTGTTTGATATCAATAAATGTATTGCTGCTTCTCCCTGTGAGTGAAGTGCATCGCTCTGTCCATGACACAGTCTTGTTAGACTGAAATGCTGTCTGATATTGGCTAAACCATTTGCCTTCATCATGCAAAACACAGCAAGCTGTCCTTAAGTTTTACTGATGCATAGTAAAAACTTACTGTGTCTCAGTGGCCCTCTAATAACCACAATGCTAACAGTAACACTTGCTTTCCTAAAGTACTATGAAATAATTTGAAAATGTAACCACTTGTGGAAACAGAAAAAGAGGTAAATTCAGTATTTCTATATTTTAAAATAAGAAAGGTAATAAAAAGTATAATAGAATTGTAACAGGAATGTAAAATAATATTTAAACCAAGAGCAGACTCAGATTTGCAGTACACCTATTATGTCAGCTAGGAAACCAAAGGCCAAAAGACAGGAGAAGTTTTCACTGTAAGTATTTGAGGATGGGGTAAGGGAGTGTCGCAAGAATAATCAAGAACCTATTGGGAAATAGGACAGTGGGTTGAGGCAATCCCAAGCACAAATACATGCTGGGCAGAGAATGGACTGAGAGCAGCCCTGAGAAGAAGGATTTGGGGATATTGGTTGATAAGAAGCTCAATATGAGCCGGCAATGTGCGCTCACAGCCCAGAAAATGAGCTGCGTCCTGGGCTGCATCAAAAGAAGTGTGGCCAGCAGGTTGAGGGAGGTGATTTTGCCCCTCTACTCCGCTCTTGTGAGACCCCACCTGGAGTACTGCGTCCAGCTCTGAGGCCCCCAACATAAGAAGGACATAGACCTGTTGGAGTGAGTCCAGAGGAGGGCCACGAAGATGATTGGAGAGCTGGAGCACCTCTGCTATGAAGACAGACCAAGAGAGTTGGGGTTGTTCAGGCTGGAGAAGAGAAGGCTCCAGTGACACCTTATAGCAGCCTCGCAGTACTTAAAGGGAGCCTACAGGAAAGATGGGGAGGGACTCTTTATCAGGGAGCGTAGGGATAGGATGAGGGGAAATAGTTTTAAACTGAAAGAAGGTAGATTTAGTTTAGATATTAGGAAGAAATTCTTTACTGTGAGGGTGATGAGACACTGGAACAGGTTGCCCAGAGAAGTTGTGGATGCCCCATCCCTGGAAGTGTTCAAGGCCAGGCTGGATGGGGCTTTGAGCAACCTGGTCTAGTGAGAGGTGTCTTGTTCACAGCAAGGGGGTTGGAACTACATGATCTTTAGCATCCCCTCTAACCATTCTATGATCCTATGATTCTATGAAAAGACTTATCATTGGGGCTTAGATAAAAGGTCCCAGCAACAGTAGCAAAAACTTGAAGAAAGATGCAGAAATTTCCCTGCATGTTCCTGTGGCTAGGCAAGCCAGGTTAGATACTAAAAAGAAGACACTAAACCAGGGAAGACACTAGAAGTCCAGCTTTTGAAGAATAAAACCGACAGATACTTTTCTCTCTGTAGGCAGGGCTCTGAGAGCTAGATCTGCCACAGAGTCCCTCAGAGCTCCAGCAGCTACCACCTAATGCCATGGCGGTGAGGATCAAGCAGAGCAGTGAGACCTAGAGGAGAAAGAGGATGAGATGTATATATGAAGAAATAAGGAAGAAATGAGGAAAGTGGCTCAGTTATTACAAACAATAACAAACATTGTTTTAAAATGTTTTCATTGCAAAGCTTTCAAGAAGGGTGAGGTTTAAAGTCTTGAAATCCTTTTGGTTAATTTTGGTTAATTTTCCCCTCTTCCTGTCTTTTTCCCCGCCTTTCCTTTTTTATTTTTTTTTTTATTTACTGGTTTAAAAGGGAATGGGAGAGGAGGAAAAATTAAAATGAGGATGAAAAGTGTTTCATTTTCATGTTTTGTTGCAAAGACACAGCATGCTGTTCTTTTGTTCTTATTACTAAAGGTGTGAAAAGATAAAAAATACCTTTTCCATCCTCAAACAACTGTGCAGCCTGTTTTATCAGGGGCCAGGAGGAGAGTCGTCAGTGTGGGAAATGAATGAAATGGAGAGCAGGTCAGGACAAATGCATAATCATAATCAGATGCTTCAGGGATCTAGATCATCAGGGGAGGGACTTCAACACGCTTCAAGAAAGCAGACAGTACTGTGACACAGGAGAGGAGATGATGTCTTTCCCTGGGGTCTCAGAAAAGCAGCTAGAAAGATAATAGGGAGGAATTAGGGAAGACCAAAGTCAGAGAAGGGCAGAAAGAAATTAAACTGAATCAGGAAAAGAAGCAAATGGGTCAGGGCTGTGAGATGCTTGCTAGCTAGGGAAAGAAGACCAGCAGGGAAATAAAAACTTTATTTGGTGTTGTTTCCAGCAGAAAAGAAAAAAGGAAGTTAAGCCAAAGAACAGAAAAAGTGATAGACCCAAGGAGTCCTATGAGTAGTGCAGAGTAGCTATTTCAAGGCAACCAGGCAAACATGGCTGTAGGTGTCAGTGAGGAGTCAGACAAAAGCCAGAGTCGGCACAAGAGAGGTGGCAGGAGCCCATGGGAGAGGGGTTATGTGAAAGCAGATGTAGCCCTGTTTTGAAAGCAAAACGTTCTTGCATCAGTTTGATGCTACTGTCGAAACATATCTAGAGGTCCAGCTGAGCTACAGGCCACAGAGGATGTAAACAGTCACAAGTCTTCAAGTAATAAACCCAGCCACTGACCCATCTTTTGGCTTGAAAAATATATATATATATAAATATATATATATATAAACCCTGAACTCAACAAAATTGCTTTCAGAACACTGGAAAAAAACAGGCTGAATGATTTAACCCCCTATAAATGATGACACTGTGCATAGACTAACTGCATAATCAACAACTGCATCTAGATATTTAGCATGCTAAGTAATAATTCTCCTGCTTCAGTCAATTAAAGAATCTCTAAGTTCACATTTACATAACACATACTAACTGCACCCAAGGAACCATTACTGTGTATCACATTAATATTCAACAGTCTAATGGCTCCCTAAGCAGGCATTGTCAGGATACACCCAAAGGGTTTCACTGGGCCTGTTACAGCACCATGTATCCAAAATCTGTGGTTTGAACACTTGTTTAATAGGCTCCAATGTGAGAGAATATAGCAGGTACTGCCCATAATGTCAGTCATCCATGGGTAATGGGAGAAACTAATACACTTCCAGCAGGAATGACAAACAAGATTCAAACTGATGGCAGCAGCACAATCATTCTACCTGTGCCTTTCAAAGACTGTAATGGGCACAAACTTCCCTAGTACAGTCTAAATTAGATAACTGATTATATTATACTTTAAAATTGCAGAGTAACCACACAAGAAAAAACAAAAAACAACTTCTCAGAATGATGGAGAACTTGACAGGAAGCCTTAAAAAGGATAATTCCTAGTTAATGCAGCCCCATCCTTCTGCTGTAATTTTGTGGAATGTATGATGTTGGAAGAGATCATGCCGTATAATTTCCCCCAATACACATTCATTTGCATTCAAAAGCATATTCACTTTCACTCAGAAGTAGTTTAATTCACAATAATGGCTTCCAAACATCTCCCATGTTTGCCTCAGAAAGGAGGTGCTATTTTGAAGGACATGGAAATGGTACAAATGCAAAACACCTGAAAATAAAGTCTGAATCCTTCCTCTTTTCACTATTAATAATTTGTCTATCTCTGTAGTACTTTGAAAATCATGCTGTTCCTGTGACTATACATATATATGGCCTCTTATTACTGCAGAAAGAAACTGCACCACCCCATATTGCTAGAGGTACATGATCCTTCTGAACAACATTCAGAAACTTCAGAGAGCGGTTTGAAAAGAAATGAGAAGGAAGAGAAAAGAAGGAAACAGCCCTTTTCCCCAACAATACTTGACCTAGATGAAATGCACAATAGGAGTTACAATGCAGACCTAAAACAGTACCAATATAACTGATCTCAGTCTACTCAAGTAATCTCACTACTGATGGTATTGTAGAAAGTGTTGAAGTGTGATGACCCTCCTCTGGCAACAGCAGCAAAATTCATAAGAGATCAACTTTAAACCAGCCAGCAGAATGAAAAGCATGTTTCTAGAGCTCTCTTTGCTCACGAGCTAACTGCTTCAGTATTAGCTTTGTCTGTTGCCGAGGACCGTGGTTTTGGTGTAGTCTATTTAGGGTCTGCAGCAGAGCCACATGAGTAAACCCATATAGCATAGAAGGAATTAATCCTGACCAAAAAGTACTTTTGCTGACAATGACATATTAATCAAGTGAGCAAAATCCACTGTCTGGATAAAAAATGGTTGAATCACAGTAAAGGAAACGTTGTCTACCGTTTCACTTACATTGTTACAGCAGACAAAGCTACTAGAGCAGAAACAGCTACAGAAAAGTGAAGCTCCAGGATGGTGGTTTCAAATGATTGCAGTCATCTAAGCAAGAGTTCGTGTCCCTTTGCAGCCAGCTTTGTCAGCAAACCATTCCTTCATGAGGTCCAGAGAGCTGCCATTCCAACAGCTCTTTTAAACATTTGAAAGATGCACTACGGTGCACCAGAATGGGGACCTACTGAATTTAGAAATTTGAGTCAGATCCTCTTTAAAATATATCAAGCTATATGTGTTGAAATCTCATCATATAGTTGAGGTTTGTTTTTTTTTTCTTCTAAGCTTTTAGAAGTCAAGTTTTACAATACATTCTACAATTAGAAACATATTTTGAAAACAAAAAAAATTATTCAAATTCCCACAAAATCACATCCTTCCAGGGTTCAAACCCCAAGTGTCATGAGACTCTTGATAAAGCAAGAAACGGCAATCATGTAAACGGCAAAGCCCACACTTCTCTGCTCTTGAGGTCCTACAGAGATCTAGATAGGCTTTATCTTAACAGTTTATGCTGCCCAGCAAAAACTGCCTGCAAGCACATCCCAAGGGACCTGCATACTGTATTCATTTTTCCATTCATTTTACCATGACTTCCCCAATAAATGTGGTGGGTTTGTTTGGTTAGGTTTTTTTCCTCCAGTGTCAGTTTTGTTCTTTTTTTCTAATTAAAGAGTTAAGAAGAAAAGGAAAGTGTGAGCATTATCTACACGTGGAGCTGTTTGCACAGACTTTATGCTGTGGGACTACACAGCCAAGAAGTACTAGAAATGCCTCTAATAACTGTACTGTAGCACAGTGGTATTTTATTTTGTTTCTGTTTTAACCTGCCTCATCCACCAGTGTTCTGAATTTCCTTAAGCCTTTTAATCGAGCAGTATCTATAAAGCATGACACAGCCAAGGGAATCAGACTGGACTGTGGCTTGCTTTTTGCTTTTTTTTTTTTTTTTTTTTTTTTTTTTTTTTTTTTTTTTTTTTTTTAATGTTACAGCAGCCTGTATTACTTCATGGGAAAAGAAACCTTTGGGCATTGAGGTTAGGTTTGAACTTCTAATGTGAGCAGAACTACTTGCTTGCGGGGTGATCTGAAATAAAAAAACTTTTTCCCAGATCTGTTCAAGCAAAATTAAGTTCAACAAGCAAATATAAAGGAAGATTCATCTAGTAGGCTCCTACCACAGATAAATTACCCTAGGCAATAAGCACAGCTATAGACTCCAATGGATTTGCAAATGCCAAACATTTTCAAAAGTGCATGAGTAACTTAGAAGTCTGAGTCACATATTTAAAAGACAGTTAGGCATCTTGGTTCCACTGATTTCTGGTGAAACTCAAGATATGTCTTTCTGAATTAGTGCTATCCAAGGCAGAAATATCAGCTTGGCCAAGCTTCATTCTGCCGTGCCTGGCCCTGCCTCTGATCACACCCTCTGTTTCCCAGCTAGGGTACCCTTCTTCATCTAACTGAAGCCCTACTATCACCTCCTCTGAAAACCTCCGAAAGCTGTCCCTTTTTACAGAAAGCTTAAAGGTAATGCAACTCCCCCTATAAGTAATTATGGGTATATGAATACCTATGCAAGTTTCTGTGACAGATTTCCCAGGCTGTAACCGAGCAAAAGCCTGTGAGCATACAGGGTCATGTAGATATAGTAGATGAGGTCTGAAAGCTGGAGAGCTGTGTCCCAGTTACTCTGCATTGTGCAAACATGGCTCTGGTACTGTTTTGGCTTCTGTCTAATTCTGCAGCCATCTTGCATGGCGCTTCTTCCGTGATTCAGATATACAGTGAGAAAGAACACACTTTTAAACTGTCTTTCAAAAAAAATCTTTATAGCTGATGTCACAAAAACATCAGAATAGAACTTTTTTGTACATTTTTTTGCAGGAACCATTAACACAGCTGTCTGAGGGATACCTGATAACTCAGACACACTCTATTACAGCTGAGAGGCACTTCAACTGAATGGGGACTTAAAAAGATTTCATAACCAAAAGAAGCAGCTTTATATCGTGACATAAAGGAGAATCCCACTATAGCAACCTCCTCTCAGACTGCACTTTCCTCCGAAAACTGCAAAGACTTGAGAGCAGAAGAGAAAAGAAACCTCAGTTTTCAGCATGCTTCTCCCCCACAGCAGTGTACCCAGCTATCACACCTCCACTGGGATGCCAGAAGCAAAAAGAAGGTTATCTGCTCAAACGTGACTACTCATTTTTCTTCAGAAGCATTGCTTAACCTTTATTTTCTGCAAAGCATCTTAAAACTAACACTTCAGGTCTATCACCACACAAAAACCTGCCAGACATTAGCAGAGAGTCTGACTCTGTAGTAGCTAGAGGCACAAAAGTGAACGTGTAACTATCATTCCTTTCATGCTGTGAGCAAGGGTTACTTCTTTTGAACTTAAGGTCTCAGTTCAAGTCCTACCAGGGAAGCCAGCCTCACATGTGGTTGAGGTTCATGCACAGCCAACTCACAGAGCTGTCACTGCTTTAAAGTCTCTGACACTTTCCAATATTCCCCACAGACCAAGATCTATGGCTATGCTAGCATGGCTGCCTGAATAACAGAAATAGGAGAAGCAGAGCCAAAGATAAAAGAAGTGCTTCCCCATGCACTGAAAACTGAAGAGCTTTCAGACTTTGGGCTCTTCACGAGGTCCTCGAAAACACCAAGAGCTCCAACACAGGCAACTTCACTGTTACCAGTTGACAATGCAGACATAACCTTATTTGAAAGGATGGAGAAAGATAAACAAATTTTTTGCACACATAGCGCAAGAATTATGCAAATGTTCTTTTTTTACTTCCTCATTATTTCCACAGGGGAAAAAGAAAAAAAAAAAAAAAAAAAAAAAAAAAAGGAAGACAGAAGAGAAAAGGAAATGATGCTCCACTTCAGAACTGACTAGCTACTCTTGCCTACCTTTTCCCAATAAAAATTCCAAATCCTGAAAGATTGACTTTTAAACATTTTTGTTCTCCCCTCTCCACATTAAAAACAAAGACGTGAGGATAAAAGAAGGGAAAACAGATAGGCAGGACTGCAGTAAAAGGGGTGGAGAGACAAAGGAATTGATGAAACAAAAAGCAGAAGATCTGAATTATTTTCTACTTCATGGCTACCAGTTACATGACTAGGAACAGGTTATCTATCACCTGTTACAAACCGACATTTAAAATCATCAAAATTTCTTCAATGGTAAATTTTGATCACTAGACATTGATACCCGCAAACCTCCATAAGGTTATTTAAGACAAATAGCTAAAAATGCTTCAGACAAACGAAAGAGGCACAAGTTAATCTTCAGCTCTCCCACAGAAGTCCTATGCAAATGGCCTGAAGTTCGTCAACCCCTAAGCATCAGACAGGAGCTTTGGGTGTTAGCATTTCTGACAAATGACAGGTTCACTTTCTGTGCCTTTCATCATCTCTATGCTTCAAATGGGCTGCTACTAATTTTTACTTCCCATCTTTTGTCTCCACATAGAATTTGCATTTGAGTCGCTGAGGGCCAAACCTACTGCCTTATTAGAGTATGTTTGCACAACACGCATGTGCTAGGGATATAGTTGTGTTTGGGATTTGTGAAATAGTAAAGCAACCAAGGTTTTGCTAAGACAACTGTAGGCTAAGCGCTGCCCACGTATTAGCCTGTTGTCTTGGTCACTGAGTCTTAAAAACTGCAGACATGTTAAAGTACCGACATGCTTTCCTTCTAGCCTATGAATAGAGTTTTACTTCTCACAGAAAACAAGGTGCAACAGGTAAGGGTGAGCACTCAACTCTGGCTGCAAATGGGATAAGTCCAGAGCATGCAACCAAACCCAGGAGCTAGAGAACATCCCCAACTCCCACAGCATAGGCACAGCTGCACTGAACCAAAACTTGGTTTTCTGGGCTGCTTTAGACTTGAATTGCCTGTGACCTTATAGTGTGCCATGCACAGTAATGGGCGAATACACCCTGGAGAGGTGAGGAACACCACGGGGATGTCACCTTGCTCTGTGAATGCCCGCGTCTTGGGCTGAGGCTGGAAGGAGTTCAGTCTAGTCCAGATAACCCGCTGTCCTCTTGCTAAGTGGGCACTCCAGGCATAGATTCACTAAGCTGCAATGTGAGGGAGGAGGATGGGGGATTTCCTCTTACCCATTATCTCACAGCTCCTTTTCTTCTAACACAGATGGTCAGCACCTACGCACGCAGCAAAACCTTGCAGCCTCTCGAACAGGAGCAGCCTTGTTACTGCTCAAGGGGAGCAAAACAAGAGGGCTGATGAACTTAAAGAGAAGGAGGACAGGGACTAAATCTCTCTTCGTCACCAAGACTCTCAGCTATGGGGTCCCTAAATAAGACCTTACTAAGACAGCCTAGTACTATGTAGATAGGGCAGCCTGGACATTACCAGGGCTCAGATGCAGAGCTGTGGTTATAGGAAATGCCCCTGCCACGTCTGGGCAAGGTGTGGCTTGTCTTTCCCTGTCACACTGCCCATGTACTCGCTGGGGAGACTCAGTCCTCCCAGCCACGCTGGAAATCCTTCTGCTCCTGCATAGCGCTCCTGTGGTTCAGGACATTACATGGAGGGATATACCATGACCCTCTTGTGCTATGCTGTGCTCAGTGCTACAGCACACTCATTAATCAAAGGTGAACCTTGCCAAACAATGTCCCTGCCCATCTGGTTCTAAGGCATAATAGAGCAACAGAAGAATGTTTAAGTGCCCATGAAAAAGCTAATTATTTTCATCCCTATTTTTTTTTATAGCAGAGAAGAATTTGTGGTACAATTTTGAACCCCAGCTTTGATGAAAGAGAAAAAGTATGCCTAGGTTTTTCCCTGAGTAGTAAATGATTGTTACCGCTGCCAAAATATGGCACACAGACCAGCTCCCAGTGGAGATTTCTGCCCAATAACACGATGTGTGTGTGAACATGTAACGAAATGCCTAGCAAGGGAAGCCAATGGTGCAAATGAATGACAATAAAAATAACAAGCAACATCAAGAGAATCATGTCCCACTAAGCGATGTCAGATGGTTGGTGTTTAAGCCATTTATGGGGCATCAATGGAATTGCCTTAGCGATGAGATTTAAGGGCCTGCTTCTCAACTGCTTTGTGGTTCATAGTGCTGCTATAGTCAGCACAACGTAAGCGTGACACAAAGCTATTGTCACTTGATGGCATTTTTCAGTTATAAAAGATGATCAAATATTTGACCCAAGAAGCCTGCCACCACTTCACTTCTGAAATGACTGTGCCGAGCTAACTGTTTGTTCTGTCTCTGCTGGTTAATTGCAGAAAGAAGAACAACATCTTTGCTCTTGAGCACTCTCTGCCCAGTTGGCATCAAAAGCTCACATGAACACAGCAATGTTTGATAATTATCCAGAGAAATCATGGCAAGGAGGGTACAAAGCAACATGCTGCTATTGTTACTCATCTTAATTGACAATAGGGAAGGAAAACTGAATGAAATGTTCAAAGGAGGAGGACAACAAGGCTGCCACTTTGAAAAAAAGCAGAAAGCTCCAGATGGTTGTCACTTCACAGAGCTGCCTCAGCTTTTCATGACACGTAGTCTGCATTAGTGCCAAGCTGTCAGAAACACAGTTTGAAATGGTCAACCAGAATCATAAATGGGGTCCTTGAACATACCCAGTGGAGTGTCAAATAACCTTAACACTTCCGCTCTTGAGACTGAAGTCTAGTATGTCAAAATACATACATCAAAGTATTTCCAAAAGGACTGAAAAGGGCAAAGTATTACTCAGCCCACAGGATAATATACATTGGAAAACTGCCCTATCTTATTCACAGAATATATGACACTAGCAATTTTCTTTGTGCTCTTATTTACATACGTTTGCCTATATGTGCTGTGGTTCTTACAGATTTAATGGTAATAAGCCTCATCTACAGCTCATCTGTTTTACACAGGTGTTGTTTTCAGGTACTTAGCTGTGACTTTTACACTGTTTTAAGAAGTGCAAGAGAAAGGAACAGAGATTATACCCAATATGCATTGACTGAGGGTATCTGCAAAGAAAGTAGCTACAAAACGATTCATTGGTGACTTTCATTCCATAATGGAAAGACCTGATCTGCACCATTAAAAAAGTAGTTCATCACAACCAGCTCTGGGTTGTGTCAGCCACAGTAGGGGGTTTGTCAGGAATAATTACCCAAGGGATTAGCCACAAAAACCATTTCAAAGAAGCTACCAAAGGATAATCACCTCACAGTGAATTTTGCTGACTGCTCATGTAAAACAGATCTAAACAAGCATTCCAGTAGTAAAAGGCTCTAAAACTTGTTTCAAACCTGTGAAGTTAACTTGTCTTTCAGTCGCCTTTAAAATGGCTCTTCTCATATTCAGCAAAGGATGCAAACAAATAATGAAAAATATGAAATCCTGCCATATACTTATGGAATTTCTGAAAGGTATTTAGGATCTTGAAAGAGTGGCAATTAGTATGTTCAGACAATGAAAACTTTGCTTAATTCCACAACAGCAAAATTTCTGAATAGGTGGTAGAAACTCAAGGGTAATATACCAACACGCCAAGGTAAAAAGTCCTTAGAAAAAAAGAGGGAAGTCAGAAGACAGCACACCATCAACTTCAAGCGTCAAACCATGCCAGGGAGCAGCTAAGGCTGACACTTCCCCACCTGGCTAATGGCTGCCTTCCCAGCAGGAACTTGGCACTGGGGTTGTCTGCTCAAGCAGTGTCTCTGTCTCAGTCACTCATGTGTGTTAGCCAAGAAAAAAAAACAACGCTATGTGTGCTTACAGTTTGGGTATGATCCCATTTGCAAGCTTCCACATGAGTAAAACATGCCCCGATGAGTGCGATCCAAAGAACTACAGGTTCCAACAACAACAAATGTCATGGCTATTACCCTTTTTTCCTCTCATGGAAAAGACGGGATCCTACATACTGCTGAGCAGTCTGGCTGCAACCCAATAAAGCACTAAAAAGAGTGCTGACCTTAAGTCTATGAGTAATCTACAAGGAGGTAACGGTCATCAGTGATTCTTTTTTCCCTGCAGACTTGAAAGCATGAAGTTGCTTATCAGTCTGACTAACCTTTTTAGCTTAAAAGGAATACAAAATACGAGAAAAGGAAATCTAGTCTTCCTGAAAAATCACATACAACATGTACTACATAAAGTAAATGCATCATCTTCTTTATGGTAACCTTTACAGTGGGAACAAAGACAGAAAATTATATAGATTGGTATGTCCTTTGCTACCCTCGAGCCATGCTTGAGTTGTGGTTTCAGTTCTGGTTGGCATCTCTGGTACTATAGTAATACCTGCTGCAGTACATACAGAAATTATAAGAATAACAGCTGACGTGTCAAACTGAAGTGCCCTCATCACATAAGCCCAAACAGCTAACACTCAGGGGACAAGAAGCATTTATAAAAATCTTTTCTACAGAAAAATTACTGTGGGGTCAGGATGCAGAGTTACATGCCACTGCAAAATGGGCTATCTGCTCCAGGTACTAGGAGAAAAACTGTAAGATATACAGCAGGGAATAAACCTGCTTCCACAGGGGATTGAACTGGATGACCTGATACAGCATCTGTTTCCATCAGCAAGTCTCATTCGTTCATTATATTGGTTCATGTGGCTCTCCTGAATCTTATGCTGAATGTAGCACCTGTAATTTACCTTGAGCTTAAACTCTGGGCTTTTAGAAAGCAAATCCTTTCAAAGAAATTGACTTATTTTCAGAAGACAGCTCCTGGATTTATTATCCAGGAGTCTTAAAAGGTTTCTTAATCTTAAAAGGTTCCCTAAATTTGGAGAGGACCAGGGCTGTGCTGTACTGAGTGTTCACTACTTTCCTCAGCAGAAGAGTTGGTATTTTCTCCAATCTTGCTTTCTGCGGCACCTGTGTGCATGCAGGCATGCATCTGTGCGTGTACAACTGGAAAAATATTTTCAATTTAAAAACATTTTAATTGTAAAGACTTCTATGGCATTCACAACTTCATACATCCAGTTCAAGGAAAACATTTTGCTGCAGGAAACAAAATTAATTGAAAAAAAAATAAAAGAGGAAAGAAATAAAGGTGAAATATTTAATGGCTTAATCTGTGGAGCACATAAAGCCTTACTCTGCTAAGAAGCACTAACAAATGGTAGCACCAAATAAAGATCAGCTAATTGGGAATAACGCCTTTGTTATTCCTCAGCTGCTGAATTCTTGTACGTAATGAAATGAATCTACAGATTAAATGAAACAGTAGCGAGGAAAAACTTCATAGAATATGAAATATTAAAGCATATGTAACCTTCCAAAATATCATGTGCTCTCCCAGGTATCTGACCTTTGCCACTTTTAAACCATTTTCCACACAGATAGTCAGGAGTGTGTCAATGAGGTCTGATTCATAGGATTTCACAAATCAAGCTTTAGAGTTCCTAGGCTTTGGAAAATCTGCAATACCTTCATCAGGTTCCTTCTCTATCTTTTCCAGCAAGGCAATTTTTTGTGGATAGCAGACTGGATCTCTTTTGCTCTATCTTGCTCTTTTTTTAACTTTCTTTCAGGAGAAAGAATGCAATAGGATTTTATCTCCACTTCATTATGATTTAAAATTTTTTGTCATTCACCCCTTCTTAAGATTTGTGGCCATTCATCAGTCACCTTCTATACCTGGTGAGGTCATATATAAAGATAGAGGTCTATTGACTACTCCCTTACACATATGACTGATTTCCACTGTGTTACAAAGCTCTTAAATACTGTACTGTTGTTATAACAAATTCAAAGCTTTGTAGTTTGCTTTTCTTTACGTCTCTGCTGAATAAACTCTGGCTTCAGTTACACCCATGGCGGTTTAGAAAATCAATGGCACAAAAGATTAGGTTCATCAGCTGGTTTACCAGTTGCTTAGGAGTGTATTGTGACATTATTTTGTGTACTACAGTTAAAACCTCAAAGAAAAGGTATAAACGAATCAAATTTGAAAGGAGTATTTCAGGAAAGCACTCAATTATTTTCAAGCCTCTGCTAGGCCTTTTCACTACCATTATATTTGCCTAATGATTTCCAATTCAAAAATTGTAACAATCCACCTAGTATTGACTCACTACATACAATTTAATGTAGAGAAAATATTTGGTGTTATTTGATTATGATGACATACTGAAGTACTGATTATTCCGAGTGTGCTTAAGGAAGGTAACTAATAATTTTTGATGCACTTAGTGTATAGTTTTCTACCTGAATCAAATACTCCTAAAGCATACGTTTCATGAACTTCTTGATCTTTCAAACCAGGACAAATATCTGTGTTCTGCCGCAGCAGTTTGTGATTATCTGGTGATGTCTTATTTACGCTTTAAGACAGACTGATCAGACATAATCATTAGATCATGATAAAGCCTCTATGAGTTCTCTAGGATACTCAGATATCTTACTGTAGATAAGAGATCCCATGTCATGAGATGGCTTTTTAAAATTATTTTGTTTTTATTTTGGTGTTCTCTCGTCTGATTTACCCTTGATATTAATGTAGATATGTATAACCTGAGCTGATTACATGCTGGTTTTATGTCAGTGTAACCTCCCAGAGTCAGATTTACTGCCACCTTGCAGCTGGTTTGCTCTACTTCTGCAATGCAAAAGAGCTTTTGACCCTGTTTCAGTAATTGCTTTAGCAGGGTTTACAACTGCCTTGAATAAGAAAGCAGCACAAATATGCATACCAATGGCACTGGTGGAGAGATTGTTGATGATTCACATCTATGTGAACTGAGAGTCATGTCCTTTATATTCAAGAATACGTATGTAAGGTGACTTGGCAGTCGAATTTTTTAATCTCTGTACTATGATTTTTAAACACAGTACAATTTCATTTCTTTGTTTCTTATTTACACAGTATGGATTTCTCTGCTAATAACTGGAGACTGAAATCCTGGCCCCCTAAAATGAAATTTCGGGGAAGAGCTCCAGTTGCACTCAATAGAGCTTTACTCAGAAATGCAACAAACATTCGGAAGAAGCCTTGCAAATCTTCCCAAAATATCTACAGGTATTGTCTTCTTGTAAGAATGCATAGAGTACAGAGAGCAGAGAATTACTTAATTTGTTGAATCTGACCCAAATTCTTAGATTGCTTGGATTGCAATTACAAAGCGTGCTATGTGGTGAACAGGTGGCAGCATAATAGATAAACTAGAAATACTGCCTGTAGAGATATCATTAATGTGGCTACAGAAGTTTTAAAGCATTTATTTATTGTTCTTTTAGGTCAAAGCAGTGGCATATTAAGTCATAATGAACTCAGCACAAATAGAGCAAACAGGCCAAATTTTTCTTCATTTACACTTGTGCAATTTCAGTGATGCTAAAGCAAAAAGCCAGCATGTACTTCCAAATTGAATCAAAGACTAATCCAAGTCATACCAGGCTTTAACTGAGTTCACACTCAGAGTGCCATTTTTGCGCAGTTGATTATAACTGCAATGTCCATAAATAATTGGACTGCAAAGTCCATAAATAATTTGTCTCAGCAACTTCTATGTCAGCTTTACTCAATTATAAATAGAATTATGCATTTCATAACTGTCACTCCTGCAAAGTCACACTCGGGCAACAAAAAGTCAAGGCATTGCCATTTCTGGCTGGTGAACAAAGCAGCAGTGATGAAGATCCTGAGGGTTCAGGTAAAACTTCCTTTCATTACACAAGAGGTTGAACTCCAAATTAAGATTTCTAGCTAACCATATGATTCCAGAGTCCAGTGCTTTACAAATTAGTTTCAGAAACAAAATATAGCAAAATTCATGTCTGCATAGTAATAATCTATATATTGACCTTGCTTCTGACATAGTAAATAATTCAAAACAAATAGCTCGCTCTTAATCCCATAGTCACAAAAGCAGAAAATACAGGATTACTGCCAACATCTCTTGTAGGTCACATGTTTAAAAAATGTAATCCAGCCACAGGTCAACAAACCTTGTCTTCAAACTAAATAGGCAAACGAACGCCAGCATGTGCTAGGTTGTGGGTTTGCTCCAATTTTGTTTTACAGCAGCTGTTTTAGATTCTGTTTATTGTCTGCTACCATGCCATGAGAGATCTATTACAAAAGAAAAAAAAAAGTCTAAATGTATATATATGAGTATTACTCTTACAATAACCAAACAAGAAAGAGCTACATTTCAGTTCCTGCTTTCAATACACTTCCCAGTTATCTTTCTATGGAGTTGTTATCCTGTCATCACAAAATGTTAAAGGGGAGAAGGGGAAAGGGAGTGTGGGAAGGAGCAAAGGCTACGGGAAGGTTGATCTTTCCTATGGGTTTTGGAAGACAACTTACATTTTGATCACAGCATGACTCAAAACATTTGGGATCCTGTCTGTCTTGGAGTTAAAAATTGCCTCCTGTTGATGGAATGCTGCTCTAGGAGTGCTGAAATAATACAGTGGCAGTCACCCTAAACACAGAGTATATTAATTTTTCACTGCTTACTCACAGACTCTACTGTGTTTTAAAAATGAAAACAGTCATATATTCAACTTGAGCTTGAAAAAGCTTACCCTTTTATGCTAAGTATAAGGTATAGAGTTTTAATGTACTGAAAATACCCCCTTCTATCTCATTAAAAAACAAGAAACCAAGGTTATTTCAGAGCTCAGTGAGTATTTTTTGATTTGTAAAGTGCTTTTCTTTTCTGTCTATGTGACTTCACTCTTTTACAGTTTGATAATTAATACAATATGAAACTCGGGATGCCCAGTCAGATACATATTTATTTAATGGTTTGTTAATACCACGTAACTCATTGACATGTTTGAATAGATTTAAAATATCTATTCAGGAATCTGAACAATGAGCAACATACAATAGGGTATAAAAGGCTCTTAAGCAAAGGAGAAAGTAAACTTTCTCAGAGAATTCTCTTACTTCTCACTGAATTCTTTCAGGTCCTGATTCAGAGACTCAAATAAATGGAAAACCTCCTATTAACCATTGTAGAAATCTGATTCACCATTTATTTTGTTTCTATTATTGTTATACAAATTTAATTCTTCCCCAATCTTGGATTGCCTAATGATATTTTCCCAGAAATACTACAGTAATATAATACATAGAAAAAGTTTATAGAATTAAGTTATGAAATCTAAATATAAGTTTCCAAAATACTATTCTTTGAATGCATTCAAATCTGGAATTTTGGAGCAGAAAAGGAGTGTGAGAGGATTTCCATAATACATATTTTCTCAGAAGTTCCCCAACTAGCACAGAGTCAATACAAAGCACGTGGCTGCTTGGTGCTTTAACACTGAACTTGACAAGATTCGTATACATTACAAATTATTCTGAACAGGTTGCTTTAGCTTTCTTTCCTATAGGAGACTGTGAGGTTAAAATCCTCAGTTGTTTTATTGCAATTATTGCAGTTATTTTAAGGTTTGCAGTTTACATGTTTGTCTAACAGGTATGAGTGTGTAGTTCACTTCTTACTGTATCTTGCAAAGACTTCACAGAAAGTATAAAACATACGGAACCTGAGCTGTTCAGAAAGTCCAAATGTTGGTATTTGCATGTCTTTGCAAGCGTTATTTACCTAGAGTCCAAAATGAAAAATTCCAGCTTAGAAACCTTTCAAGTTTCTCAGCAGTGAAGGTAAAATGAAATTTTGCTGTTTGAGGGCTAAAGCACAGGTTGTACAAAGATTAAGTTGCCTGTGCCTTGGAAGGGAGTAGAACCGATATCAAAACCAGGGAGCACATCCCAAAGAACAGAGCTTGCTCCTGTAGCTGATACAAGAACGAACAACGTCACAAACACCCTGATTCTTCCTTTACTAGCCCTCCAGATAGCTACCAGAGGTTAAATATTTTGCAAGGCTACATGGATCCTGCCACTGTAGGACACCTCTAATTTTACCAGCTAGCCTCTTGTGAGAAAGGTTGACCCGCTATTGATCTCGATCTAAGTTTCCTAAGAAAAACATCAGAAATCATCCAAGTTTTCAAATGACTATGGCTTATTCTCTGATGAGGGAAGGTCAATCTAGCAGTGGGGCAAGGGAGATAACAAAAATGACAGTGAGATACTTGTAGCTTTAAAGATTAAATATTTTGATCTGCTCTGGGTGAGCTTCTACTTGCAACACCAGCAGCTTCGTAAGGATGAGGTGTGGTGTCGAAGCTGATAGTCTCTTGATTTCAGCTCCTTAGGAACTCCCACCCATTGCTGATGGAAAGGAGGAACCATGCTTTAACAGACTGCATTGTGAACCTGTCTCCTCCAAGGAGATCTCACGTAGTAAAAGATTTCTCTACAAATAAGAGAATATGAGCTATGAAAATAAGGATCATTGCATGGCATGACACTAGCCATTTCTAAACTGCAGATTTGTGCCAGCTGGGCGAGGATGTCAAAAGGTCATATATGCACTTGTACCAGCAAACATCCCTCAGTGAGAGGTACTGTTTCTGTTGAAACTACACCTTTTCTTCCCAAATTGGCAGGAAAGGCTGAAAAAATCTATCCTGGAAGAGCTGAAACAACAAAATGTAGCTGTCTTGCCTTTCAAACCATGGGGAGAAAGAATACTGGACAGGAACTGGCCTAATAGTTACTGTTGGCACGTAATTGATCAGATTCATTAAGGATGTTTCTGAAATCTCAGGTTACTGACAGCCATCTGCTTCCTTCTCCAGCCTGTTTTAGTTCTGCTGCTCTATTTACCTACTACAGGCGGCTCATCAGTCTCTTAATTCTTTTAAGAATAATTAGCTCTTTATATTTGCTGATGTTCTAAACCAGAAATTGTTTTAAATCCCACAGTAGAAAATTTAATCTGTGACATGCATATAATGTTTAATATAGAAATGGCTTAAGAACCTGCTGAAACTACATTTTATATGTTTGAATACCAAATAAGCATTTACAATAAGCAAAGGATATTAATAGGCTAACACATCAACAGCAATGAGATCTACTTAACAGGTTTCTATCACTGGGCTTTATCAAGACAGAAACTGTAGCATTTTACATATACATATTTCTGTAGTATCCATCACTGCAATTTGCAAGAATTTTTCAAGTGGGATCATCAAACATCTGTGAGTTGCCATATCAAGCACCTACTTACAGTTCAAACGATCTTCCCCACTATCTTATCGAAAGAAATATTCTGGTCCATATTTGCTACCAGGGATGCATCTCTTATAACCAGAACCCAAACTCTGAAGCAGCTTTGGCGGACTAAAGAGGTGAACTTTGCAACTTCTCCTCTGATCCAGTACAGAACTACTACTTACTATTTATGTGGACTGTTTCTAAGCTTACCCTTCCCACTGTCACCTTTCATTCACCAAACTCCTTGAAATAACTCTTTTAGAAAATATTTAATAGAGCCCAGTATGCAGCTACCAAAAAAAATGTGCTTTACAGCTACCTATACATCCGATTTAGTTCAAGAAGTTGTTTCATGTAGCTAAAATGCTGTATTAATACCCACCAAGATGGGCAGGATTGTTGTCTGGTGTATTTTATTCACTGAATAGGATCTTGATCTGGGGACACAGCTGCTTTGTTTAACTGCCTCCTATCTTTAAGCACTTAAAACTCCTGAAGACATTCACACAATTCATCAACTGTCCAGATGGTAAGCAAAATCCTTTCCTGAAAGCCAAGGCACAAGCTCTCGCTACTTAATTCTGGCAGAGAAGAAACTGTGTTCTTCTACGTGAATTAGATCATTGACTTAATTATTCCCTTGAGAAGAGGAAGTGTTTTACTTCAGTACATCACAGAAAACTACAGTTTCATATTAATAGTTTCTTTGAGAACGTATGATTTGTACTTGTAATTTATAAATTTTATACAGGACTATGGATTTAGTTCACTGCTAGTTCTCAACAGAGACTAGCTATGATGGCAGCTACCAATGCCAGGGATGAGAATAGTGCTTGGTGAAATCAAAGGATGCTGCATGCAAGGGAGAATGAAGTAACATGCTGTCTTTATACAATGGAAAACTGAGGTACAAAGTAATTAGGTGACTTCGTTATGATCAAGTCAGATGACAGAGGAAGGAAGAGATGACAAATGTTCTGACCTTAAGACCTATTTCTTAATCATGGTGAAAAAACTTAGTCTTCTAAAGGATAATACAATGTATTTGCCTTCAGAAATGTGACTCAGATGAACAGTGCTCACTATATATTGCAAACAAAATATAGGGACTTTTTATTGAAAATTGGTATTTGAGCCATAATAAACTAACTAACCTTCTCATCAAATTGAAGACAACATTTTTTTCTTTTGATTCAACTATCCTGCTCTCAAATATGCTGCTTGATTCCCAGTTCAGCAAGGAATAGACAACAGACTTTTCTTTCTGCAGTTCAACAAACAGTAGTTACGGTATATTCTACTTATCCATGGACATACTTTCATTGACCGTTCACTTGTAAATTTTCATTTGCATTATTGCTTATAATTTTGTTCTAAAAATCCCATTTTTAGTAAACTCGTATTCGGACAATTCTGTCACATTAAAAATAATGAAAACTTTGGTTCGCCCCGTGCCAACAGGAATGATACACTATTCCTCATTTCTCAGAATCATGACTTTGTCTTTGCACTAACCAAGATAATGAGAAAATCTTTAATTTTCTATATACATTCAGTCCCCAGCCTTACTTGCCAGTTAAGCTGCCAATTTGAACCTTTCTCTGTTGGAAAATCCTAAATTTTCATTTTCTAACATGCCCTCTGGATTCCTCTAATTCAGATTCTGATAGACTCTGGATCTCAACACCAAGGCTTCAGCCTGGGGTTAATGGAAACGAACAGTTTGTTCGTAAGTGCTAGTTTTGTTACGTTGCCAAAGATACTTTCTTTTCAATTGTTGATTTCAAGGGCACCTGCCTCAATTAATCCCCCTCCCAGCTGATGTCACTCTCAGGTCAAAGAGCTAAATTTCATCTGCACATACTGGTTTTCTTTCCCAGCCAAACAAGATAGTGACTACTGACGCCAGCTTTTCCATCTTAGACTGCTTAAGAACAGGAATTCATTGTTCATAATTCAGGTATTGTTGCAGGATCACTGCAGAACAATGCTGAAAAGATGAATTTATTTTACTCTGTATTTGAAGTTTGTATAACCTTTGCTGAGCAGAGCACTGTGAGTCACTGCATTGCGTACATGCTGAATTTTTATTTTGGCTTCCTCCAGCCACCAGTTTACCTGCTTTAAACATGTCTTGAGACCAGGAGGTCTAGCTGCCATAGAAGCATCATACTCCTGTGCTTGCCATCCTCTGCAGGCCTGAGAGGAAAGTTATGTTTGACTTTTGTTTTGTTTTGGACAGCTACAGTAGGAGATATAGGAACAGAGCCTGGCCTCTGGTCTACCCGCAAAGTGCAGCTAGAGACATGCTGATGGTCCAACGCTGACCCTGTCCACTTCACACAATAGAATTATTCCCACTCCAGTGGGAACTGCAGGTGGAGCTGGAGCACTCAACCAAAGAAGGGCATCTTAGGAATAACTCTAGCCATTATAAACTTGGCAGCTTTATACCGTGCCTTGGATCGGTTCATTTCCAGCCTATGGAAAGGTAGCACTGAGTCACGGTTTGCTCTCCATCCTGGCACCTGCCAGGGTAGTCAAACAGTCACAAGATCTGGCTCAGTTACTTGTAACTTCCGTGTTCCCAGAGGAGTCCAGCATATAGAAATAGAAACGTATCATCTCCTCTGCAGGCAGCTGTAAACAGCCCTCACCAGACAAGTACAAACAGGTTACACTTGTATTGGACATCTATTCTTCGTTAAGATTAATAGATTCAAAAGCCAGAAGGGAACAGTTATCACGTACTCTGGTCTCCCACCTAACACTCACCCTTTCCCTGAGTTCATCCTGGTGTGAAGTCTAACCACTGTGCTTTGATCTTAATTTTTAAATTTCCAGTGACAAAGAATCCATCAAAAATCTATGGGAGCTGTCCCAATGGTTAATGAACTTCCCAGCTAAACGTATTGTCTGAATTTGTCTTGTCTCAGCTTCCACGTGCTGGATCTTATTATATTTCTCTCTGTGTATGACACCAAAGAGACTTCTCTCAACAATTTTTCTGTTTCCAGAGTGGCCTATGCATACCATGACCAAATCACCGCTGAAATTTCCCTCTGAAAAACTTTATTTAGGTCATCTAGTCTGTCACTTTAAGGTATACTGTTTATATTTGTCAGCATACTGATCATTCATGCAGCTTCTCTTTGAAACCTCTCAAACTTTTCTTGAAATGGGAAAACCAGAGCGAAGCGCAGAGTGTGGTAAGTCAACAAAACATAGGAGGGCCTGAACCCTCTGCTCTGCACTCTAGTCCTGCAGATCACGCTGACCTTCAGCACTTCAGAGGTATCTGCGTTCCCACCAGTGCAGTACCAAGAGGGAAATCAAACATACGGAGGTTTGATTTCACATACTTTGTTGTGGGTACAGGCCTGCCTGACACATGGCATTTTTACCAGCAATGAAGTTAAATTGATTTGCCAACCTTAGGCATGTGCTGCATGTGCATGTGCAGGGTTAAATGTTTCAGGACCTTGTCCAGAGCAAGTGAGGTGCTCTAGGCCATGCCCGTAAGTGTGAGTTCAACTTTGCTTCCACCAGAAGAGAAACTACACTGAGAACAGCAGTGATATGCTTGGGTATGTACATCAAGATTCCAACTACAGACATGAGGTAAACCCACACCGAAAGAATACTCCTCCAGCTCACAGAGTCACTAATGTAGGTGCACCTGCTAAGATCCCAGGTCTCTTTCTCAAGCACAGATTCACCAGACTGAGGCCTCTGTTCAACAAATTGCACTGAAATCGAGACTTATTTAAAGGCAACCTGTTAAAGTATCCAGTCCAGAAGCAGCTAACTGTACCACAAACACTATCCAACACTGTCAGTTAATTCACCTCGCTAATAAAGCAAATCCTTCTTGATCGGCTCCCTGCTGGAGGTTCCGTGAAGTTACCCCCTTCAATTTCCTCCAGTCAGCAAGAATTTAGTTTTGATATTGTGGTAAACAATTTCAGGCTTCTTAAATTCCACAGGTACAGCAACACCTCCTCCCTCCGAGAGACTGATGAACAAAATGTTGGAACTTTTAATTATACCTTGTAAAGACTTGGTGAAGTAAAAGAACAATTTATTCTATTCTTTAAAGTATGGATAAGGTGAATATACATCCTGCGGAAGCCCTGGAAGTTATGGGAAAATGTTAAGCTGGGTGGGTATGTTACATTAACTAGTACGACTTTGATGGTACGAGAGTTAGCACGTACACCATTTACAACCAAACATGTAACTTCAAAAGGGTCTAGTGTGAAGGAGCCAAACCATAATCATTCTAACTCCCAAAATATTGTTTGTGCACTAACCATAGTCTTGGACTTACTTGTTTTTATCTGGTTTCTTCTAGGTAAGACAGTTTGTTCTCAAAAAACGCCCTAAAAAGACATCAAGTTGTTACTTTACATAGTCTTAGCAGACTGACTACTAACAAATCTTTGATTAAAAGGGTGAAAACAGAAACACAGTTCTTCTCCCTCTCTAGAAATAGTGGTAAATGTTGAAAATTTCTGTAGTTAAAGTTTAAAAAAATTACTTTATAATTTTAGTTTTTCAGAGGCAAATGGAAAAGAAGCCCTTGTGATCTGCTATGCATACAAATACAAAGTTGCTTTCCATCAAGCCCGAGTCAGACTTCATGTTATGTTGTATTTCTCCTCATTAATCTCTGGGGTGTAATCCTACACAAGTTTTACAGCAGGGTCACCCCTCTACCTTCGGTATGGTTATTCTTATTTTCTACCAGCATAAGCCCGAAAGAAATTTTGTTACTCATTCTGTTCACAAAACAGGAATAAATCACATTACAAAAATACCCACAACATGTTATTGCTTATACAGAGATTTCTTATTTGAAAACTGGTTTGATTTTCCACAGCAAATGACAAAGAGCAGAAATCTATAAGCACAATGATTGCCTCCATCATCAGGGCTAGTTTATATTTCATACTCGTGCAAGTTCACAAAACAAGTCCAAAAGAACAATCACCTTTCTTCTTGCCATGTAAGAGCTAACCACAGCCACGGACCCTTTTTCCAACAGAAGTACCTTGGAAAAAAATGTTGGAAAAAACGTGGTGCTTGACATAAGAAGTTTGAACATTTTTTAAAACTCAAGCTTTATTCTAGCTTATTTTAATATTTCTTTGGTGAAAAAACGTGTTAGTATATTAAAATGGTTTAACTTCTATTAATTTTCCGAAGTGAGGCAAAAGGAAGCAGCTTTTACATGCTTATTATGCCTCTTACTTCTGCATCACACAGCTCAGTAGGCAGCTAGTGTAGTACCCAGGCACAGCACTGGGTCACTTCACACGTTTTTCAGCAGATAGAGATGGTATGCTATGTCTCTAAGGAAACACCATATCTGGAAGTATGTAAACTTTATTCTGGATTTGCTTAATTTTAAGCTTAAAGGTATAATGAACTATTCTCTGGTAGTTACAATACCTTACGGCCACAGTGAACTACCTTCTCATGAGCAGGAGGTTCACCCACACCATGAGCCTCGCACTGCTTTAACATGGCAGCTGCAAGCTGTTTATCTATAGTGCATCTGTCAAGGGCTCACAGAGAAATGTTTTGTCTTCAGTGCTCTGTGACTCAATCATTAAATGTTCACTAAATAAAGTAAAACCAGTTTTTTTTCATTATTATTAGTTGTGTATTTTCATGCAACAATGTTCCAACTTTCTTTTGAAGTTTGTAGGGAACACTACATGGAATGCATGGGGGCACGGATACTTAGGCAACCGGTTGGATGGGAGGTGTCTAGCAGACATTTTCTCCCTTAAAATACAATCTCTAAATTACTGAATAACCCACTGCTCTAACCATGAATTTTGTCACATCATGTTTATATCTAGAGGAATAGATGCTTTCACAAATGCAGAGTGATGACGGAAGGAGCAGGCAAAAGCAGCAGCTGGGCTGTGAAGGAGAATGTTATTAAGAGAATCTTGACTGTCTGACATTGCAATAATACAAACAATGATTTCTCCGAGGAAATGGCTTTCTGTAATCATATTTTCTCATTGTAAGATTGCTGTACCATGAAAGTCTCCTTCTCAAGGAGCTGGGCATAGTCCACGCTTTTTTTTGCTTTGGCCATGCAGGGTGGAAACTACATTCTCTCTCTAAACCCTAAAATAACCCATCTTCCCACACACTGACCCAAGCAACCACAGCAGAATCCCTTCTGATGTAGCTTTCTAGGGTCAAAAGCTTTGCAGGGATGGAGGAGATGGGGTAGGGGATGAGCAGTGGTGGATCAAATTCTTTCTTATTTTGGTAGTGCATTGCTCTAAGGCTTTTCAAAATCATATTGTGACTCAGCACTTGAATTGACCTTTGAAAGAGATACTTTCAGCAGATGCTGAGGGGGCCTGTTCAGTGAATGACAAGGAGTGGGCCGGAAACTGGAACTGATACAAGAATTTCTAACTGGCTGTGAGAGAGCGTATTTATCTGGTAGAGATCATGATCTCGGTGACCAGCCATGACTTTATCATACTTTAAGTATTATCATACATCCTCCAAATGACATTTTTCCTTAGTGGTAACTTTAGAATAATAAGGCAGGAAGCACCTATGGTGGAAGCCATGGGTACAGTTTGATCATCAAGGTCACCGCTAGACCAGATGCCATACTTGGCAACAGATATCACACCTATAACAGTGATCTCTGCCATTTTACCTAAAACAACAGAAGATAAACAAGTCAGTACTTCTCCGTAACCAAGGCTGAGGTTGGCTATTAACAATGATGAAAAAATCCAAAATGTGTATACCAAAGCCAGTCTTACCAGATTGGAGCTTTTCTTCTCTTTGAGAAGAGGGGACTTGAAGACACTCCAACTAAAGGAGGAAGTTTTTTTATTGAACCTTTTTACTGTTGGGGTTTTCTGTTGTGGGTTGGTTTTTTTTTTTTTTTTTTTTTATATAGCCAGAGCACAGCCAGGTCTCCTGGCTGACAGCTTCCAGAAGTTGTTTGTATTTTATCAAAAATTAGGAAAAACAAATGTTACCTGAATAAAACATCATCTGTAAATAACAATATATTGTCTCACTTTTTGCACAGTAATAACCTTTTATCTATCTCGTGTCCTTGATTTTATTTTTTACAGAATGTCTTCATTTCACTAGGATCACCAAAGCAATACTTTTAGCCTGCGAAGGTTTCTCAGCCTTCACATTTGTAAAAAGATTTAAATGTTATTGACCTTCTCTGAATGCAGTCCTACTACTGTTGCAGGAATCTGTGTATCATTTGAACTTTCCTTAATGCTTCAGTTGAAAAGGTTCTTGTCTGTAAGTTTTATTGCATTTCTCCCTGTAAGTTTTTATTACCTCTGAGTTCTTCTTTCATTTTCAGAAAACCTAAAAGGGAAATTTGAGAAAAAATACATTCCAAACTTAATATCTCAAAAAGGTTTTTTGACTTTCACATACCTCTACTCTGTTACATGATTAAATTCTCCAAAATTTGGACCCTATGCAGTCATTTACCACTGTAGAAAGCTCGGTCATGCTTCTACATCCAATTGTGTAAATCACAGTAGGCATGCCAAGATGAATGACAAAACTGGTTTTGTGTATGCTTAATTCACCATATCAACTGTTTACTAAAGTTTCTTATAACAGAAGTGCCTGGAGTATAATTTAGTAAGAAGTCCCATATGATACAAGAGAGAGCTAACATTTCTCAAAGTTCCTAAGTTGTCTTGCCAGAAAGGCTGATGAACCTCTGTCCAAAAGAGCAAAAATCATTTCAGAAAGATAATATCACAGAATTCTGAAATCTAAAATATTAGGCACCTTATCTGCAGTGTAAAGACATATATCACATCTGTTATGACTTGTCCTCTTCCGGGAACATAGTTTATTTAAAGATTGTAAAACTTAGATGGAAATTTGAGGGGTTTGATTTTTACCTTTTCTTGAAACTTCTGCAACTCAAAAAGGACACATGCACATTCAAAGCGAGCTTCATTTCATACTGAGGACCCCAGAAGAGTAAATGAAATGGTAAAATCTTCTGCAGCAGCAAACAGAAATCTGTATCTTCTTCAGAAGGCTCTTGTCTCCACGTGATAGTTGGTTTAACAGCAAAAATGTTACGTTTACACTGAAAAAGCATTATTTGCAAATGCACATAGTTATAACCACATAGAGAGCAAACACATTCTAAGAGCAAGTATAAAATTATGTTCCTTAAGGAAAAAAACACAGAACATGTAAAACCAGAGGAAGCATCTTCAAAATCCTAAAAGGTATCTCTGCTCTTCAGTAAATAATGCATTTGATCTTCTCTTACCAATAGCAACCTGAATTAAAAACTCAGTCTCTACTTTTACAACTATCTAAGGAAACGCTACCATTCACCTCAGCAACAAACACAAACGTGTCTGGTTCTGTACACTGGTGCTCTGCAACAACCAATATTTTGAGTAGCCTTAATTATGTTTAAAACAGGGCATCGAATGATTCCTGAAATTAAAAAATTCATTTTATGTTTAGCACTCTATTCTACACATATATTTCTGTTGCTTGGCAAAGCTGTTTTGCAACCACATCAGATCAGAGGCAAATGTCTTCCAAAACTCTAATAAAAACACCTATATTGTAAAACTGTAACTGATGAAACCAAGGGTGAAGTAGGCTTCTAGTAAGTGCTCTACACACAGTACACATATTCCACAATATGTTTATGTACTTAACCTTAATGTGATCTTTATTCCTTCACACTGGAGCTTGTGAAGGAGGCGACAAACTATAGCATTATAGAAACACACTTTTGACAGATTTTTAAGCTGATGGCAAAAATACATGGAATCTATCTCCTAACTCATAAGCTCCTGGAAGTGTGAATGGTGTGCCTTCACATGCTGTTAAGCACACACACTGTGTTGAGTAGCACCACCAGTATGCCAGGTGTAATGCAAAGAACATGCCTGTTTTGGAAAGCACAGCTCAGCCACCGGCAAAGTACAGGGGGAGAAGAAGGGAGACCTTGTATGATAGGTGTGTCTTTCTGATTATTTTCTTTTGGTTTAGGTAAATTACTTTTATTATGAACACAGAATTCATAGTTACAGCAAAAATCATATATTCAGAGCAATTTGAGCTATAAAGGACTGGGTTTATATGAGGTTTCCCTTTTGCATTTAGGATGATCCTCAAATTTAGATAGTTACAAGCAACTATTCTAACTCTCATTATTACACAGGTCATTCCTTCTCTCTGCATCACTCCTTGTTATCACCTCCACTAGGCTAATGTATTCATACATTTTCATCTGCAGCTGTGATACGCAGGGAAGTAATATTTAAGTTAAGTCATTATGTCATTTTTCTTTACAAAGTCTTTTAACTGGATTAAGCAGAAGTCAAATCCCTCCAAGTTTTTCAAGTTCAGACCCAAAGCCAGATCACAGCACTGAAGCCAATCTCTCACATTAAACAAAAGTGCTTGCACAAGCTAAATATGACAACCCTGGAAATTTTTCGAAGATCAGCTTTTGATTTAATTACAAACAAATTTCCCCCTCTAATTTTCATATCCCACTTATCAAATACACTTCATTTCAAGAATCTGCATTGCAATGGAGGAGCTGCTAGCAAATGAAGAATGTTGTAAATCATACAACCAAAATGGAAGGTAAAAGCCACATTAAAATTCACAGTGTTTTTTCTACAAGGATTTGTAGCAAAGATTTGAGTAACGTAAGTTCACACGTGTCTGAACTAAATTGGTCTCTGCTGCACATGCATCCATTACTGCAGGGGAACAGAGCGGTGCTTAAATAATGCATAGAGATTCCACAACTGCTCAGGACAGAAAATGGATACCAATGGCAATCAGTTCAGCTGACACAAATGAAGCCAAGGACTGTATGATTTGAAATCATAATTTTGTCAGAACAGCAGGACTAACCTCTGTTCTGAAATGAAAAGGAAAAAAAAAAAAATTAAAAAATGCAGTGGACCATGGTGACTCCTCAGTAATGCATCTAAAATCAAAACACCAGACATCAGCAATGTAAATGGCATTAATATTAGCTCAAGGTTTCATGAGAATAAATTTATCCCATACTGTAATACGTGCACAGTGCCTAAGAGGTCTTTTAGCCAGACACTGATTGAGCTTGACTTGGCTTATTTAGGAACTGGTCACTACTTCAGCATTATGGTAATGAAAGAAAATAGAAGACGACACATGGAGCAGTCTCATCAAGAAAGCTGTATTGTTGTAAAGTCCTAGTGGTTCTGTGAACTTTGAATAACCTATGATTGTTTTCTACATTTCTCACCTTTTTATTCCCCTTCATTTTTCTTCTGCTCCATTTCATTCTTTTTCGTTTCTCCTGCTTGCAGTTACAGAGTAATTTGATGGGAGACGGTTCTGCATGACAGAAACACAAATTGCAAAAAGTTAGACTCAGCCTTGGTGTAACGTCATTCCACTGATTTCAGAAACCTTAAGAGATCAAGAACATTTACAGCACAACAGTGCCAAAATATGAAGATTAATAAACAAAGTATGGCTTCCAGTGCAAATAATTCAAAATTAAAAAGTACAGCACTGAAGTGAAAGTCAGAGGCACTATTGGAAGGCGTATACAACTGCGCCATAGGATCTTGCATAGCAGTCAGCCCAGTAAGTATGCTAGCTGTCTCCAGCAAAGGACTACTTCATACTGGGGAGGAAGGTAACGCTCCCCGCCCACACCATTCATCTAGCCAGCATTGTAGATTGTCAGAGTGAGTCCTTTCATGACTTCTTAGTTTGTGCCCTGAAGTGTGAGGTTTGATTTCCCTTTTTTTATTCTGAATAATACTGCCAGTAATAAAAGTCTATCATTTTTACAAGTATTATGTTGATGACCTTCAGTGGAAACATATTCCAGATTCATATCATGCACTGTGTGAAAAAGTTGGTACTTTGTAAGATGGTGTATTTATTACATATACATTCACAACTTCGAGATGTATCCTGAGGATACATTTCACAGACATGGTTAAATTACATGCATTGTACCTCTTTCATCCTCTCACCTCTTGTGCCTCAAGTCAAAGTTTTCCAAGACACTTCTTGTATTTCCGGTTCTGGACAGCTTCAAAGAGCCATCCTTTAAAAATGCCTCTCTGATCTAGATTTTCTCCCTCACTCTATATGCATAATGCTATATATATGTAAAGAGAAAAGGGAAGGTAATACATTCAGTTCTCGCACGCCAATTAGTAAAGCCTCACGTCTACCTTAATATCTTCACTTTCACCTATCAAAAGGTGATGTTGCTGCCATCACCCCCTTAAAAATACTCGTATATTGCTGTTAATAAACTAACTTAAAACAGCTAACAGCAAACGTAGGGTACTTAAAAGGTAATTAAAAACAGATTTTGCACTTGAGTTTGTGGTTGTTAGGAAAAATGTAATTCAGGCTTTATACCTTTTTGCATCCTTTTCTAGTCCAAAGATTACAGGCTTCCACTGACATACCTTAAGACACATGAAAAGACAGGGTATTTATGGCCTTACAGAAATGTAAGCTGACAGCCCTGAAAAAATCAACTCTTCCCTGCCCAAGGTCACAGATAAGGCTTAGAAACTCTTCACTGAGGTTTATAAAAGCCTACTAAACCATCCCTATTTGCCTTTGTCAGGCATATCTGCATTAAAGAAAAATGCAATGGTAATTATAGTCCCTAGCATTCTGTAATTTCTATGCAAATTAGACATAGGGCTTCAAGTTGTTAACTGAAAATTCTTGAAATTCTTTTGCATTTGTGAGTTGCTGTGGCAGGTGTCGTCCTCAACAACCCAGGAGAAACAAGTGTCTCCCAAGTTCTGTATTTTTTACCCTTATGCAGTAGGGCAAAGGTTGCTCTTTTTATTTCTTGCATGCTTGATTGTTTACAAAACTTTGCTTCTAGAAGCTGAGATACAAATTGCCACTGATTATCAACATTTGTTACACATTTGGGAGAGATAAACTATCTCTTCACACCTTTTTATGCAACTCCTCTTTCTTTAAGCTGTTAAACGGTAGAAAAGTGGGCTGGCTTTTCTAACATCTGAACTACGTAAACAAGATGTTGTTTCTGCTTGGAAGAATAATAATGTCTTTGTGTTAGAGAAAGGAGTGTATAATAAAATGGAGGATGATTATAGGCTTGAATAGGTCAGGAGCAATGACCTACTAATGGTTTTTATGCCAGATGTAATTTTTAACCAGACAGCCATATCTGGAGGCACTCTCTAGCACTTCTGATCCAATCTGTTGAAAGTGCATCCATCATCCGATAAAATTGTTATAACACCACGTGCATGTTCTTTCCATTTACCCCAAAGCAAAGAGACAACTAGTAAATCATATAGTAACCCAGTAGTGTTGATGTAACTCCTGAGTTACATCAGGAGGCATTCAGAGGCCACAGTGCTCTCCTTCAGCGCGACAGAAACTCAGCTCAGTCACCTGAGCGAAATGTGAGTATCTGCAACAAACATCCATACAAAATTAATGGCAGCAGCTGTTTCTGATGTGGTTGGTGGTCTCTAGAGTTTCAACCCATATTTCTCCATTCAAGAAAAGCAGCTATATTCCCTGGGTTGACCCGCAGGACAGCAGACATATTGGATCTGGAACGCCCTGTCATCACCCTAAGCAAAAGCTGCACATCCAAAACACGCTACTTGCTTCTGACAGAGAGAACCTTCATCATGAGCACAGTGAGGCTCATCGGTCCAGCTTATTACGCTGGCTGCGAAAGCTGCACACTCAACATGTGCATAAACGGCAACTCGCACTTTGCAATTATTGGTGTCCCACCCAGCAGATATTTGTCTAATAACATGTCACTGAAAATGTCCTTTGATTTAGAGATTTGCCAAACCTTGACAAAGAAAGTGACAAAGGAAGGAAACAACATCTCTTCAATTCAAGCTCTCCAGAAGAAAGGAGAGGAAATAATAACCTAACAAAACTTTAACAATCTGTCGTGGTTTAACCCCAGCTTGCAAATAGGACTACGCAGCTGTTTGCTCACTCCCCCTAGTTGGGATGGTGGAGAGAATTGGAAGACTAAAAGTGAGGAAAAAACTCGTGCATTGAGATAAATGCAGTTTAATAGGCAGAGCAAAAGCTGCACACACAAGCACAGCCAAACAAGTAATTCATTCGCTACTTCCCATCGGCTGGCAGGTGTTCAGCCATCTCCAGGAAAGCAGGGCTCCATCATACCTAATGGTTACTTGGGAAGACAAACACCATTACTCTGAATGTCCCCCCCTTCCTTCTTCTTCCCCCAACTTTATATAGTAAGCATGACATCATATGGCATGGAAAATTCTGTTGGTCAATTGGGTTCAGCTGTCCTGGCTGTGTCTCCTCCCAGATTTTTGTGCACTCCCAGCCTACTCGCTGGCAGTGTGGTGTGAGGAGCAGAAAACACCTTCACTGTTTAGCAACAATCAAAAGCATTAGTGCGCTGCCAATACTATTCTCATCTCAAATCCAAAACACCAGCTGCTTGCAAGAAAGTCAACCCCATCCCAGCCAAAACCATGACACAATCCTACAGTTTTTCAAAATGGAAAACATCCTGAGCAATTCTTTGCTGGTAGTGTTTAAGGTCACTTCACATCTTACAGTTATGAATCCTATAAGTTGTTTTAATGAGAAAATTTTTTTAAAAAAAACATCTTCTTTTATTTTTTAGTGAGGTTCTCCTTCCAGCTGAAAGACCAAGAACGTGCTGCTAATGTATCTGATTTCAAGTACTGTTCTCTTACTTTAAAGGAAAAAAAAAAATCTGCAAAACTCTAATTTCTGTTCTTTGGTACAAACAGACAATACTTGTTATTTCTTCATCAGCTTTCCTCTTAATGCATCTGAATACTTATTAAGGACACCTTGTGCTTTGTATCACCTGGAAAAAGACTTCTGTCATGTTATAGTTTTAAAAGCTAAGACAGTGAAGCCACAGTTTTTGGAGTTGAATACCTACGTCTTGACACCTGAAATACATGGTGCAGTCTTCAGAATGATTAGCAGGAGGCTTATATGGAATACAAAGGGAGTTCAACACCTCTTATGACCAGCTCAATTTTAGATACTTTGGTTATCTAGCATTAGATAACTAATCTAAACACACTTTCAGAGTTAATGAGTAAGCAGAGAATCTCAGGCTCATGCTCCGTAATTTTTTTATCGAGTCTGAGATGTCTTGAACTATAATACATGAACTCACTAAGAAAATAGTTTCAATATTTTAAGCATAAGTAATAGTGACAACTCAATCCACCATCGTTTCTGTCTCCTGATGTATTGAAACTTGCTGTATCATTCCAGACCTAAGCTGGAGCAGCAGGAAGAGGGGGGGAAAAGAGACTTCTCGTGCCAGCTGGTATGCTCTGTTTCCTACAAGTTTAGTCTTATGCCACCTAAATTGTCTCTGCTATCACAATAATGAGGTTTCTCCCCATACTGCATAGGTCTCCATCCTATACAGTAACTCAGTCATCTCTCCTGCCTGTTACCACACCCAGCAGCATCTCCATTTTCTTCTCAGGTCCCCTGAGTTTTGGGAGCAAGAGCCAGCAAACCACTTCCTTAGGAAATAAAGCTGAATATAAATCTGATGTGATAGCTGCTCAAGTTAGAAAAACAAGATGCAAACCAACATATGGGCTATCCCAGGCAATACAATTCTTTTACCTTTCTCTGGTTTCCAGAGAGCTTCTTCTCCTGGCAGGATATCCAGATCACAAACAGCAAAGCAAAATAAACAAACATACAGGAAACTTCATACTGCAATAGGCAGCCTGGACAGAGATAACCAGAAAAATTAAATACTCAGGGAAGCAGAATTATTCACTATGTGGTAATCTGTCAGGGTCAGAGGGTGATACGCTATCACTGCTATTCACACTTTATCTGACCTCTTAAAAAGGGAAATGGGCTACAAGCCAAATCAGATGTTAATTTTCCCCTAAACGCAAGGGACACAGGAAGCTTCATAAATTTATCAGTTCTGATCTTCCACAGAGAAAATAAAATACATAAGGTCTGAAAAATGAAGGTAAATCTTTCAGACCTTCTTCAGAAAACAATAGACCTTTCTTCATGTCAAAAAACAAACCTTTTTTGAGTCATTATAGATTAACATGGCTTCAGAAAAATTGGGGGACGGTAGGCAGCAGTAAAACAAATTGTATTGCCAGGAAGCGAAAAAGGTGAGGTTGGAAATTATGTCATGTTCTTATTTTCTGTTCTAGGGGGAAAATGATATTTTGAGTAATAAACTGAATTATTAAAAAGAGCATATTGATTCAGCCTGCCAAAAAGACACTGCAATATTCATTTTTCATTAACAGCTTTTTTAATATACTGTGTGATGTATCCCAACAAAGGTGTTTATCAAATCAGTGCCAGTGTGGGGGATTTTAATAAGGCAAGCCTTTAGTATCTCATAGATTACATCCATTTGTTATCTGGTACCTCAGCCAATTTAAGTCTCAGGTCCCAAAACAATCTGCCTCCAGCTGTTATCCAAATTGGTCCTTGTAATATCTTTTCATTGATCCTGAAAACTGTGAAAAATCAGTGAAAAAATAGTGTTGTACCACAAGGATAGATATGATGAGGATCAGAGAAAAAGGCATATTTGTAGCACACATGAGGTAGGCCTTTCCTTAGCAAAGTCTTCATACAGATATTGCAATCTTTAACTGTAAGCCCATGCTCAAATTCCACTGACTTCAGCAGGACTTTACAAGCTACTTAAAGTTAATATTTGCAAAAATATTTCTCAAAGCACAACTGGTTTTAATCATATGCCCCAGTGTTTTACCAGAATCAGGACTATAGTGCCTCTGTGTGTTGGTAAAGTGAAAGTTAAAGTAAATACCACAGCCTATGGCTTTTCATTTTACCAAATTGAAGCCATGGTAGCCAAAATATGGAAAGAAATAACCTCTTCCCCCACACCCCCCCACACCCCCATGAAACACAGATAATTCCTCCAGCCAGTTTCAAATGCAGGGTTAAGGGCTGCATGTTTTCAGCTGTGAATAATTGCAGTAGGGTAGTAACTTTGTCTACACATGCCTTGTCAAGGTGGCTTTCTATGCTATGAAACATTATTTCCCTCCCTTTTTTCTACATGTATGCATTTTACATGAACTAAGTAAACTAAAACTTGGAGCATTTCCCATATGTTCATTTCCTTTACTCTCACCAAGAACTTGACCCAAGTCACGCAAGCCGTGGGGCTATACTCGCTATCACAATAAAATTTCTGCTTTTTTTTATGTGTTGGTGTTGTTTTCAACCAATTAGGTCTGGGCATAAGAAACCAAAGGGCTCCATGAAAATTCCTTCTTACCCAAGCTCAGGAGAAAGTAGACAAATTCCAAAGATGACATTTGATTTCCAGTCCATTTTGAATGATATTTTTTTACAGTACCTCCATGGTTGCTGTGCTGCCAAACTGAACCTTTCGTAGAGTATTTTGAGGTTCTACTGTCTTTGCCCTCTGCACATGCCACAAAGTAGCCACAGAGGTCAAAACTTCCCCTTCAACTCCGAAGAACAGCAAAGAGGACCTCCTACCTACATAATTTACTTAAGAAGCTGATTACTCTTTATTACAAGCAGATCTACAATCTCCTTTTTATTTATATTTGTTACAGGGTAAACACATAAAAAGTTAAAATTAAATTAAGGCTGACAGCTTCCTCTATAACAAATTTTACTAATTGCAAATACATGCTGATTGCAGCTGGATATCATCTCCTGTCTTGTTTATATCACACAACGACACAGTGAGTTCACCTTTTGGCAGGGGGCAAAAGCGTTGATTTTACACTTTGGGAGGAAAGGTAAAGGGACAAAAAATGCATGTGAAAAGATAGCTCACAGCATGGATTTCTCTTGCTGGGAAGAAGAATCACCCTATCTCTGCCAAAGGAAAGGCCAGCCTATGTAACTATTAATCAAGCTGAGCTCACTGACGATACTGGGAAGAGTAAAGGGTCATGGAAAAAGGACACTGAACAAGAGCATTCAAACTGGAAAAAAGCCCATACTCAAAAAATTCAGTCTTAAGGATGACTGTGCTGTGCAGATCTGTTCCTTTTCTGTTTATGTACTGGTTTGGTCCTTGTTTACATTGTCATGTAAATAAGCCCCTGGGGCTTCTTTGCTTAGTGCCCTCCATGGATGATACTCACACAGTGAGCAGCTATTAAGTATTTCGTTTAGTCCTGGTGGTTCAATGTGCCGCTCTCCATGCACTGTACTCGAGCCCTGCTCCTTATACGGGAGTATTCACCAAGAGTTTTCCAGGGGTAGTCCCATATGTCATTATTTTTGTTTTCTTTGGATGTTCTAGCTGCAAAGGTCTAACAACTCTCTTGTAGGCATAAATCAACTTCAACTCAGGGTTATGTGGTCTGGATTGGCTTTGCAAGGCCATTTTTGAACAAATTTCACACTTCTCCTGATACTAAGATCGGTGTTCTCCGAACCCCCTTGCTTTCTAACTTCCTCACCGAGGTGGGAAGCTAGGTGCGGCTGAGTAAGGAAACCGATGTAATAAAACTCAATAACAACAAAGTGTTATTAAGCAGGCATTTTATTGCAGCACTGGGGACCATTCCACCATGAGTGCTCCAATGGGTTAGCAAAGCACATCAGTTTATATACAGAAAAACCATATATATTCATCACATTTCTTGGAAGGGCAGTCTTTCATAAAAATTCATTTACATAGTCCAAGCACGCGCAGTAAAATTAGGGTTAGGGTCTTTTCACCCTCCAGTGGCCATTCATAGTCTTCCTCATGCTGTCCACCAGTTGAACTTTGGGCTTCCTTTGTCCATCTGTAGTCATTGAATTAGCTCATCAGTCCTTTGGCTCTGGAATGTTACAAGGGGGGGGGGTCAGTTTAAATTAGTTCTTTGGCACTTATCTGGTCACAATTGTCCTGAGTTCCCATTATCAGTGACTTACCCATGAAGCCTAACGAGCTAACTCAAAGCCTGTTTAATCTTGTCAGGCAAGAGAGTACATGTTTCGAAATATCTTATTATCAACTCTACCAAAACTATGCAAGTGAAGCTAAGATGCAAGTAGAGCTTTTGTGTATCACAGTAAGACCTTAGTCAAGAATTGTCAGGGATTTAACCCTTTCACTCCATGTCACTGTATCTCAGGGATTTCTTTTTGGATGGAAAGGCATTTCTCCATATTATTCTCCTCTGAAGTAGCTGAATATTTAAAAAATATTTTCATAGCCTGCCTTGAACAGTCACTTAGCTGGAAAGTTTCAGATCAAACAGCTGAAATCTTGCTAAATTTTATACTCCAAAATAATACCTGAACAGAGTATGTCGTGTACAACTAAGGTTGCCTACTTCTTATTGTAAGACTATTTCTTGCAAGGAACAGTTGGTGATTAGTAGCTGTATTCCTCCACAGGACTGTGGCTAATGTCTTAGAAAAATGCTATTATTGCATTCCACTGTACTGTACTTTCTTCATTCAATATGAAATCAATGTGGTCAGCTGATACATTATTTTGTCTTTCAGATGACATTTGAAATTAACTTCCTCACCACTGTTGGTCATTATAGAACGTGTGAAGATGTCTTCATTTTTGAAGGAAACTTTTTAACCTTTTTCTCTGATCCAAAGTTTCCTCCTCTATGGGACTTGACAGAACTTTATTCTTCCAGCATTGAATGGCTTCTTTCTCACGGGGAAATTCCTTTAAAAGTATTCTGGTTTAACCATTTTCCTCTGAGCTTCTCTTTCATTTAACAGATGGAACTGAAGATTTTTAATGTTGGGTTTTTCTAATTCTTTTTAAAATATCTTCTCAGAGAGTTATGCAGAGCTGCTGCTTCCATAGAGAAATTCAGATGTCGATCTTCTGAAGTGGTACACTCTATATGGTATTCTACAGGAGACACTTAGAGCTGGCCAACATTTAGCACAGAATCTTTTTCATTAAAACATGCTATTTCTTAAAGACCAGAGGGTACATACCTTTCAACATAGATTTAAATAGTTTCTAGCTAAGTATTCTAAATTCCTCTATGAATATAAGACTGAGTGAAAACCTGATTCATTTATTTGAAAAAAGATGCTCTTTTGTGCAAAACATTCTGGAGATTCTGATTTCACTCCAAGGCAGAACAAAAACAAATTTTTAGACTTCAAAATGTATCACAAAATGAAGCAGTACTCCCACAGTCAACTCAAATGACTTAGCATCTAGGAAAAAAAAATAAGGCACCCATTCTAAAGAAAAAACACTTATCCCTTCAAAATATTTTGTGAGAAATACAGACCCAATGAGAGAGAGCTACAAACTATTGCTTTTGTGGATTAGGCTTCACAGGATTACAGGGGGACTAAAGATGAACACACAAGGGAAAAAAAGAAGCAAAGAAAGCAAAAAAGGAGACTGAAAGCACAAGGTCTTTAATGTCCCAATAAATGGATGAGAAATGAAAACCAAACAGCTGCCATGAGGCTGGATCTCCATATCCAAAAGCAATGCATACTGAAAACCTCCCCATCAGACCATAAAGTTGATGTATTGCAGCAGCACGAGCAGGTCTGGAGTTTCAGCTGGCAGGTGTTTCGCTGGGTCTGCACCTCTGGTTTGGCTCAGCCAGCGCCTGGTCCTGGTCTGCTCTCCAATCTCTCTGCAAGGTTAGAGCCTGACAGCGTTAGAGTGAGTGAAGCAAGCTTTGTCATCAGAAAAGGTGACAGCAGGGAAATACCCAAAAGATGATGCAGGGGAGATGATCTATACATACACCCACACAGCTCTGTATTTATCTTGCTGTCTTTCTATATTACTCTGCTTTGCAGAAACTTAGCTTTTTTTCTTTTCAAAGTTTCAACACTTGAAGTTAAATAAATAAATTCTTTTTTTTCTGTCTGTTGTAACATCTGAGGTAAGTTAATACGGTGATGCCTTTCCTACATCCATGCATTTTGTGGCCATGATGAAGGCACCAGAAAAAGACAACAACTTGTTCTTTCAACAAAGTCCAATGCCCCTGGTAAATAATAGAACACTGAAAAAGAAATGGTGCCAGAAATCCACTGGTGAAAGACTGGGCCTCTAATTGCCGCGGCTAAATAGGCAATTCTGCCTTCAGTAAATTCACTGTAACACCTACAAAGCCTTTAGCAGTTATATATATGCAATTAAAACCAGATTTGTGATCTGGTGCTTTGTGCTTTAAATAAAGCATTCACATATTCATAGCACTGCTATTTAAGTATTTAACATTTCTAGAAAGGAGATAAATACTTTTCCTTAAACACATATGTTCTTAACAAGAGTCCAAAGAGTCAGATATTCTAAGCAATTAATTAGAAGGTAGGAGACAATTTTTTGTCTCTATATCTAAACACAGCTCTATGGTAGTTAATTACCATCGAGAGTTTTACTGCTTTCCAGCAAAGGCTGTAAATCTTTTCCTATTGACATCAATGCCAAAGCTCTCCCTTTCTTGCAAGTGGTCCGGGCTTGGAACTAGTGAATACGTGCAATCAGGCAGTTAGCAAAATTCAGGTTTTCTGGATGTCTGTGGAATAACTGCTGGTTCCTTCACACTTAACTGAACTAACACAGCATTTTAACAGTCTGAACATGAGCATGACTCTGTGTGTGGGAAACAAGGTACTTATTTGTGTTAGTAAAGTCATCAAAAGATGCTTATAAATAGAATCTAAGGTCTTGATATTTCATGGATCTCTGCATAGCCAGAGTGCATATATAAAAATAATGTATTTACATACAGGGGGGGAAATCAGTCCTTTAGTGCCCTGTCATTTAATTAATGACTTAATGTCAGCTAGTTCCTTCCTAAAGAAATAAAATATCAGTAATAATTGAAAAAGAAGGTAGGTTTAGTTGGAGACAACCGGGGTGAGAAAAGTCAGTGGTAGAAGGAAAATGTTTAAAGTATGAGGATTACTTGGACAGAAAGAACAGACTTTCTGATCTCTGTAAACAGTGAGCAGAAACTTTGGACCTTGAGAAAAAAAAATAAAAAATCATAGACACAGGTGCCAGCCTACCAAAGAAACTAAGAAAAAACCCCAACCTTCTGTTTTCACAGCCTATGGTTAATTAGCATTTGATTTTGAATGATTCTCAGTGCCTACCATTCTCCTTCTGTTCCTTTGTTTTTATCAGTTCTGAACTTCACAACATATAGTCACTTTCAGTTATTGAACATGTGACGTTTCTTCCTATCTGAGAAAAGTTGATATTGCATTGTATTCCTGGGTTGCAATAAGCAAATGACTTGGCATTCATGCTTAGAAAATTATTATTTAAGTAACTTTCAGAAATTTTCTTTTGTGACAATGACTTCTTTGAATCTGAGCCTCCTGTTTAGTTGTAGAGAACACTCCAGAGTGCATGGGTATGAAATTGATGTTGTGACCCTTATAGGGAAAAAAATTCCCCTAGCAAAAGCCTCTCAAAAACCAAACTGATAGCATCCTCTCAGGATAATTACCTGGTTGCGTGTGGTGACTGAGTCATACAAATTCCTTTTTTTTTCCTTCCTCAGGACATGCATATTAGAGCATTATTAAGAACCTAAATATACTTTTTGTCCTACGGCAGTCGTTTTCAATCCCTTAATTTCCATAGAATCCTCATTAGAGTAGTTTTACAGTTAGTACTTATATAACAGATTTTTGCTTCTGAAATCGATGTGTGCAATTTTATCTCTAGAGCTTAAATAATACTATTTCCAGTTGGTCTATTTCTAATATCTCACAATCTGCAGTACTATCAGGCAGTCAGAAGCTCATAACACATGTTTATCAGCCTAAAAACATAAACTATTGGGTTAATTTCTTAAATTTCAGGCAAATAGTACCAACAAATTAAATATATGACTAGATATTTGTTCAACAGCCAGTAAGCTGAGAAAGGTCCCTAACATAGCCTCCACCACCTGGGAGACAAGAAACACAGCATGTGAAAAGGTCACACAGCTTTCACCCTCCTGGGAAGCACCAAAGAACTTGACTAACCTGATCTCCTTCCATGACAAGGTGATCTGCTTAGTGGATGAGGAAAAGGCTGTGGATGTTGTCTACCTGCGCTTTAGAAAAGCCTTCGACATCTTTTCCCACAGCGTTGTCCTGGAGAAGCTGGGTGCTCGTGGCTTGGATGGGTATACTCTTCACTGGGTCAAAAACTGGCTGGAGGGCCAGGCCCAAGAGTGGTGGTGAATGGGGTTAAATCCAGTTGGCAGCCGGTCACAAGTGGTGTTCCCCAGGACTCAGTATTGAGGCCGGTTCTGGTTAATGTATTTATGAACGACCTGGACAAGAGGATTGAGTGCACCTTCAGTAAGTTCGCAAAGAACACCAAATTAGGCAGGAGTGTCAACCTCCTTGAGGGTAGGATGACCCTAAAGAGGGATCTGGACAGGCTAGACAAATGGGCCAAGGCCAATGGTATGAGGTACAAGGCCAAGTACCGGGTCCTGCACTTCGGTCACAACAACCTCATGCAGTGCTACAGGCTTCGGGAAGAGTGGCTGCAAAGCTGCCTGGCAGACCTGGTTGGTCGACAACCGGCTGAATATTAGCCAGCAGCGTGCCCAGGTGGCCAAGAAGACCAACAGCATCTTGGCTTGTATCAGGAATAATGTGGTAAGCAGGACTAGGGAAGTGATGGTCCCCCTGTACTCAGCACTGGTGAGGTCCCACCTCGACTACTGTGTTCAGTTTTGGGCTCCTCACTACAAGAAAGACATTGAGGTGCTGGAGCAATTCCAGAGAAGGGAAATGAAGCTGGTGCGGGGGTCTAGAGAACAAGTTTTGTGAGGAGCGGCTGAGGGAGCTGGGATTGTTTAGTCTGGAGAAAAGGAGGCTGAGGGGAGACCTTATCACTCTCTACAACTACCTGAAAGGAGGTAGTAGAGAGGTGGGGGTTGATCTCTTCTCTCAAGTAACAAGCGATAGGATGAGAGGAAACAGCCTCAAGTTATGCCCAGGGGTGGTTTAGATAGGATATTAGGAAAAATTTATTCACCGAAAGGGTTATCAAACATTGGAACAGGCTGCCCAGGGAAGCGATGGAATCACCATCCCTGCAGGTATTTAAGAGACAGGTAGACGTGGTGCTTAGGGACATGATTGAGTGGTGGTTTTAGCAGTGTTAGGTTGATGGTTGGTCCCTTCCAACCTAGATGATTCTATGATTCTGACTGCACTGATAAGACTGAGGATCCCTTTGACAGCTACACTACTGGAGCCACACTTTTTATTGTGTCCCAGCTATCAAGTACAATGGAAAAGAAAACATGACCATAGGTTGAACACAGACCACCAGGGACTGAACTCACTCCACATCAGAGATACTGTAATATAAGATCAGCAACAGAGGGCTCTTTCCTACCCTGTCAGCTGCTAGCTACCAGCTCCTTCCTTCCCCACACCCTAAACAGGAGCTTTTCAGGTGACTGTAAGACCTCTCTTTCTATACTTTGCAGCACTGGCACATTACTTGAATGTTTCACTGAGGCCAAATGAGGAGTGTGTCAACCTGAGCATCACACGGACAGCCCAAGAATCTGGTACAGATGTCACCAAAATGGAAGCAGACATGGACTGAACTCTGGGAGTACACAGAGCAAATGTCTGTTAAAAGGAGATGGGCTCATGAACGGCTTAGGAGAGGAGGGTCCTAGGATTAGTAACCCGGCTCTGAATCAACCAAACCCAAGTAAGATCACACAGACATGCATAGTACCAGCAAAGAAGCAATAGAGAACAACACAGGTCTTTTCTGTAATTTCAGGAAAGCTGAGCATGAGAAGACACAGCTTATGCCTTTTCAGCCTCCTTTGTCCTTCACACCTGTTGAAGCCTTGGCATGACACAGCATGAGTTGGACCAAACCTTGTAGATTCTTGCCCAAAACTTTCTCCAACCTGCTTCCACCATTACCATATTTTTCCTCTATGCACCTCCAGTTTATTCCCACTTCTCAGCCTGTCTGAATTCAAGTTCTCACCCAGTTCTTGTCCATCTGTGCAGCATGTTGTAGCAGAGGCTCCCTAACGTTGCCAGCGCAGGATGACAGCCAGGCCCCCAAGGCTTTAAGCAGAAACATAAATGGTCCTTAAGTGACCTTAAGTCTCTTAAGTAGTCCCAACAGGAGTGTAACAATGAGAGCTGAGCAGAACTGGTTTTAGGGCATAGCAAAGAGAGGAAGGAACAGATACCCAAAGAGTGGGAAACAGCCTGCAAGTGATGAAAGTACAGAGGAGATTTAAAAAAAAAGGCAACTGCCCCTCTGAGAATGAAGACAAAAGAAAAAGAGATAGGTAATGTTTCCCTCGGTGGAGGACACTGATCAGCACTACTATATATATGTCAGCAGTCCTTAACTCACCTTTAGGAGAAAAAAAGAGAACTGCTTTTTTGATTTGCCACTCATCACATTTTGCCACTCTAGACTCAGCAATCGTGTATAAAAGTAACTTTTACTTTATAAACAAAGTTAGGTAACTCAGAATTTTAAGGAAGGTATGCACGTTTGTGGTTTCTGCTTCAACCTTTACACAGAGCATGGTAGTGGAGACTGCAGTACTAAAGCATAAACTTGGATGCAACAATGTCACTTGACTACTCTATACCCTCACATTAATGTTTCCCCCAAATCTCATCACTGTTTAATCTCTCCTGATGAATATACTGACGTCATCTAAATTCTGATTGCTAACCTGTCTGTCTCTCTCTGTGCCCGTTCTCCACAAACACAAAGGCTCAAACTAGCACGAACTCACCTGTGATCCTCAGCTCGGCTTGATGAGTTTCGTTCCTAAGCATTCTGCACAGGCACTTTACTGTCCAACCATGCTGGACTGAAGCCAGCAAGCATTGTAGCAAGCACAGGCTGACATTAGAAGACTGGCATGGGGACATGAATGACCACAGGACCTGGATGACAATGTTAACAGAGGCAGGGAGAGAAGAGAAGGTGAGACTCCTGCGCACGTGTAAGAGGGACACTTTGGAGAGGAAGGGAAATTCTAGTACGTGAATGTGGCTGACTACGCTTTGATATGTGAGGTAGGTGTCAGGGCTGAGGGTGGGGGGACTGACACAACTTAAGGAATGTGATGTTAGCTGCTTATTTCCTGCATGGAACATGAATCCTACCCTAATAGTGCCAGAAAAGTACTGTATGTTTTATTTTAGTGTATTTTTCTAGTTGTCGTTTAGTTTGTTGCAGGGCTTGGCTTAACTTTCCAAGACAATTCCATCTTAGCATACAACAATGCTCCACCTGGGAATACATTAATGTGTTTCCTATTTGACCAAAACTGCATTTGACAATGAACTTCACAAGAAATGATGGGGAACAAAGAATTAAAAAACTTGAAGTATTGCACTTTTAGACATGTACAATTATGACACAGAAGAAACAATTTAATTTTTTTAAATGTATTTTCAAACATCTTTTTCCCATAAAAATATTCAAACTAGTCTTACTGTTATACCTAGGGAGTATTATACATTAGTTTTATCACAATATAACTAGCAACATATTTTTGTTTTCATTTGTCACACGCCAACACTAATTTTTATACCCAGACTTATACTTATTGCACAAAATTGTAGTGGTAGCAATAGTGGCATGGCTGAGTCTATAAAGATTCCAGTTATTAATTAAATATAATTTCCTTTATGTTTTCTACATTAAGCTGTGATTCACTTTGTTCCTTAATTAACTTAATTATTCATTCAAAGCAGTAAATAACTCAGGTTTGAAAAAATCTCTACAATAATAAGATATAGCAGTAGGTAATAGGTCCCATTACCCAAATATCTTACCTTTTTAAAAACTCTTGATAAGATAACAGTTTACAATAGTTTTGAAATTAAATCTTACAAACTGACATCCATCAAGCTGCTTTTTTCACCTCTCCATTTCTGTTTTTCCCCTACTGCTGAAGTTAAAACAGAAAGATAGAAGTCTGATCTGCCAGCAGAAAGAGCTGTATAGCCAAATTTATGTTCTTGATGTTTTTTTCATATGTAAATGTATATTTATTTTTATGTGTACATACTCACACAGAGGTATGAGTGCTTGTATATCCAAAGGCAATTTCACCAGTAATGAATGTCAGGTAAGTTATTTATCCATCATTTAATTTTCTATATTTAAATCAGACCCACATATAACAAGCAAATCTGATTTTAGTTGTTGATTTAGCTCCATCTTTGTCCCCTCTCTTGTGTTTCTCTAAGCAAAGCCTTCATAGGAGCCACATTTCTGGTCTGAAAGAGAAAGGGTGGCAGGGGAGGGAGGAGGATGTCCATGCTTGTCCCACTCTCAAAGAGGAGTTGAAGGCAGAGGAAGCTGGAAGTATTACTGTCAGAAGAAACAGTGCACTGCCCCCTCCCTTGTACCACTAGACTTCATAAAGCCACAGCGTGAACTGGTTTAAAAGAGGCTAAAACAGGACTCAGCCATTGGGTTATTACAGCTCTGAATATACAACACAATAAATCAACAGCCCAAATGGAATTTAGCTCGTCTAGAAAACCTTCCAGTCAGGATATATGACCTGTAGCTCCACAAAAACTTAGAGCAATTTCCTCAAAATGAAGTGTTTAGTCTTCACAAGAGGAATTAAACATAGAAAAGAAAGTAGGTTTGACACAATGAATGGTCTACATGTACTTAATTTACCTAATTTAGTGGGGTTTGTAAGCTAAGACTGATCTAGGTGCTTAAAGAACTACTGCATAGAGTCTCTTTATCAGCCCGTTCCCTCAAACCATACCCTGACATGCCTCTATGTCAATTCTTCCGGGACAGGCTTTCCCCTTAAAATTTCTTTGTGCCAGATTTACAGTTGGAATTATTTTCTCTTTTCACCTCCCAAGACTATAAGTCAAACCAGTTTGCTGCTCCCAGTACAACAGATAAAATTTCAAAGGCATCAAGTCCTACACCAGCAGGTGCAAGCTGAAAAGATGTTCAAAATAGATGGGTTTAAGCAAACAAGGGGCAAAATTTCAGTAACAGCAGGCATTTCTGTGGGTTCTGCAAAATGTTCAAGGATTTATTAAAAGTGTATAACTAAATTGATTAGATTATTGAGTTTCTATGTCGTTTAACGTTTAAAAAGTCAGCTGTTTTAAAGATAAAATCAAATTTTAGTTCCATTTTAACCACAGAGTGACTACTGCTCTCTGCTTTAGAGCCAAAATCTGTGCTTCCACCTGCCTGGCAGCTCTCAGGACCATTTCTCCTCATCTCCATCCATGTGTATATGTCTAGTAGTTATGAATGGTATTGCCTTACCGGTAGGGACACGGATTAGATTTTTTTTAAACAAAGCACCAGCCTGTCATATGAACCCATCAGCAGAAATGTGTTCTGCCATTGCATGCCTCCCACCTGTTATTTTCCCCAGCAAGTGACGCACCAGCAGCAAGCGGCAGTACAATGGGGACGGGCAGCGATGCTCTGCTGGGACCCAACATGACATCAGCCAACAGTCAAATTGCGCTGTGAAAACAAGTGTAATGGGATTGAAACCAGTTTCTGTAAATTGAGAAAAGTAGATCTTAAATACTTCAATTACCTTAACCTCTGCTACTGGTTTAGGGTGGGGTAGGCGGTGTGCCTTGTGTGTCTTCTTAGAGTTTTCCTTTCCAAAGCAGGGACTGTCTTCATGTTAGTTGCTGCACACTCATAAAGCTAATTCCCTAGTAGGTATTTTCACAAAACAATCTCATTATAAGCAGAAAGAGAGTATAAACAAAATAATCATTTCTATCATTTTTATGCCCTAACACAATTTCAGACTCTTTCTACTTTTCTGTAAACACCACTTCATTGTATTGACTTTCTCTGCAGATTACATTTATTCTAGTACAGAGGAGCCAAACGAAGTTTTCCAAATCATTTGTGTTCTTTGAGTTAGACAACATAGCTATCATTATGGCATAGAAATTGAGATTTTATATCCTCAAATTTTACTACTTAATCCTACAGCTACCTGAAGCCAATAGGACCTTATTAAAAGCTGTGATTTTAACTTTTTTATTTATTTAATTCCCAAAGATCTGCATGAGCCTTGACACTGCTAAGCATGTCGGTATTTCTCTAAAAAGAGTAATTCCTACAACTACAGTGTTGCACAATACATGGTTTAAGGAAGAGAGGTTACTATTACTTCTGTCCCCTTTACAGGTCAGCAGCTATTCTTTCCCAAAGACTGGCGGGAGGCCTTGAACCTACCCGCAGAATAAATGTCACAACCATTACCTACTCTGGTTTTGGGTTGCTCCATCCCTGTTATTCCAGGTTTCCATCTTATCTACCTCACTATTTTTTGGACCAGAAAAAGAGAGAAGGTACAAGAGTGACATTACAGCCTAGTGGTAAGGTCTACCAGCAGGAATATTGGAGCTGAGATCCTCCTGTTGAGTCACAGTCTAAGAGAAGTGCTTACATCAATACTGTAAATAGAACTGTGGAGCTTCATAGTACATAGATGCCACACGGTAAACCTTAAATAAGGTACTTAAGCCCTACTGGGTGTCAGCATTTCATATTCACTGCTTTAGGCTGCTGCTTTCCAGCTCTGGTGGACCACTCTCCTCTCATATTTTACAGTCTTCTCTGTTCACAGCATTCTCTGCATAAATTTTATAGACAGCCTATCTCAGGACCCATGGTGTTAAATACCAAGATGTCTAAAAATTAGGTGCTGTGACAGAAACCTTTTGTAATTGATCCCTAGCATTCAGATCCTGAAAACTGGAGCATAGCCTGAGGATTTTGTTCTCCATCCTATCTTTTGAACCATACACCCTCAATGAAAAGGTCAACAAAGAGAATTTTTCAACCACAGGACATGGGTGACAGAATGATGCTGTGAACATTGCATTTCTCTCAGAAGACAACTCAGGTGAAACCCTTTTCCTCTGAAAGTCAACGACAGTACCACCATTTCATTACCTTTGGGGACAGAGGCTCAAACGCAGTCTTAAGTGTAAAGAAGAAAGTTATGTTACTATAGTGGTTCTGAAGACAAGGGGCAGCAAGGGGAAAGATTTGGATGGGATGAGGAAAAGGAAAACATCCCTGAATTCTAGTTACTGTCTAACATGTGTAGTACATATAGACAGACATGGAGCTCTGTGGAGTAAGGAGGCCCTAGGCAGAAGCACCATGCTTATCCGTGGCACAGATATGAAAAGACACATCCTGCACCCTTCCACAGAACTCCTCAGAGCAGACACAAGCAAAGCTGTTCCACTTGTAAAGATCAGGCTGGAAAAGTAACAGTGGGTGGCTACAATACATATTCAGGGGTTGGATTTAATTGTTGGTGCAAACTGTAAAATCTTTCTCTTAAGGATAACCTGGAGTTAACCTTTTCTACTCTTTGAGTACAAAACATTTTTTAAAGGATTTATGGACTGTTGTTGCTTTAGTTAGTCATTCTCCTCTATGTAACAGTTGATCCTTGAAATCACATTAACATACCATTAACAGCACGATTAATGTAGGTATCTTAAAATAAAAGCAAATCTTGTGGTGTAGAGTTCCAACAAAACTGCGCCTCTCAGCATTAGATGTGCAGCAGGTGAGCTAATGTAAAATCCAGTCTCATGTTGTGGGATTGTGATCATCATGTCAGTAACAGTCAAAAGATTATAAGCGTAAGGCTATGCTGAATCAAAACAGTGATTTATTTAGTTCAATAGCTCTGTTTTGACAGTGATTTCCAAGACAGATGCCTGTTCACCTATGTATGTTAATACTTTCTACTAAAATTGGCCTTAAATTAGATCTTGAATAGGAAACTTACCAATGCATTTCAGAGGAAAGGATACAAAGTCACATCCAATGGGCAGAGATGCGTCCTAATTCTAATTCTTTGGTAATCTGCACATGAATATAAGCACTGATTAGTACTTCTTTTACAATCTAAGAAATTTACTATGGTATTCCTATTACCCATCCAAATATCTCACCTTCTGAAAGAATATTAAACTCCTAATCACTAAACTGAGCTTCTCGGCTTCCTTTTCTTATTGAAAAAAAAAGAATTTCTTTCGTTATTTTGGAAAAAAATGCCTTTTAATTTCCTTGACTAACCTCTGATTTTAACCTTTAGAAAAGGTCGCTACCGTTAATCACTTCTTGAAAAAGCTATTACCACTTTGATTCCTTTTTTATCCCTTTTTTCTCCCCAATTTTATCCAATTGCTAAAGGTATTCTTTTAACAGCAACCTCTGAAAAGCATTATCAAAAAAAATCAGACAGTCCAAATAAGCCAAATTAACCAACCCTCCAGTCAACAACAAAAAAGGAAAGTAAGTCTTCCAAACATGGAGTATGCCCTACTGCTTGTTCTATAAAGTACTGGGTTTTGGCAAGCTTTTGGACATTGTAAATGTAAGAATAAATCCATTGGGGTTTTTTGATACAGCTGATCAATAGGTGTTTCTGTTGTACACAGATGATGTATACAAGTTTTTTTCGGAGTACCTGAAAGCCAAGAACATTCAGAAAAGTCACCTACGCAGATTAGATTTTCTGTCTTGTTTATTTCACATGGTATATTGCGTTTTGACTTCAGTGGACTTATATTTGGCAGTTATGTTTAGATGACAGAGACTGTGTATGTGGTTGTGCCTAGTATTAAAGGTAAATAAACCTTAATAAAAGCTAGATTTAAAGCAAATTCCTAACTGCTTTGGTGAATGTGCAATATTTTGGTTTCACATACTTTAACCTATTCGATATTTGAAAGCTGCTTTAAGTAAAATAAAGATCAAGGAAAACACTGAATTTGGGCTATATGATCTATTCTGTAGAAAGCATATAATTTTCTGATGACAAGTAAAACTGTTACTTTCAGGCACGAAAGTGGCAAAATGTGACTATTAAAAAAAATATTTTTATCTATCCTTTGAGAACTTGGGAACAGATACAACCTTTTCTCCATGAGGCAACTGCAAACATATACTCACAGAATTGCAAAAGGCACGCATAGATGTTGGAGCACAGCATACCCGCTCCTTCCCTGAAGAGTTCAGGTCCTGTTGTGAGACAGAAGACAAGGGAAGACAGTTCTCTCGGAGACATGCAGAAGATTCAGGAAATAGCAAGCCTCCTTGGCTTGCTTCCTTGATAACCCATGAATTACTGTTTTCAAGAATTGCAATAAACTCTAATATTTTGATGAATATCAGAGAGAACACGACAGACTTCTATGCCTGCCTTTCATTAGACTGTGGTTTTGGTGGAACAAGTTACCATTTGTAGGCAGTTTCCCCTTTGCACTCTTCCAGGAGAACCAAAAAGAATTAGTCTTTCACCCTGAAGTTTATACTGGGCCAGGCTTGTCCAGGAAATGATCCATCCAGCCCTTTTGATTAACAGAAGCATCATTTCACTCCTTTGACTATGTGAAATGTCTCTGTGTTGAAACTAGGTAGCATCTCATGTATTTAACAGTAAATAGGTATTTTCCTCAACTAAAGGCAAGATTCCCTTCCCTACCTTGGTAACTCACGTTTCAATGTGAAATTTCTGTTGCACTTCGTACTGCACTTGGTAGTTAACTTAGCATTGTAGTCTGCATATTAGCACATACACTTGATATCTAACCTCCAAGCGAGATATGTTTTTCATAGTCCATTATTGTCTTTTGACTGAGACCAGATACAATGGTAACTGACCAATTTGGGGTGAAAAAGGATTAAATGGATTTGAAAACTTTGACTTCTCCTCAGTATCTTTCTCCTAAGCTACACATGATACTCCACATTTCTAGTTCTAAGGTGATACTGTGTCCATCTTTACACCAAGGTGAAATTAGCCATCTTCACCATATTCTGGAGCCCCTGCTGGTCCTCAGCACTCCTGAGGAGTCTACAGATATTCAGGGCTTATAGACCAGGGGCTTCCTTCACTGGTCTCCAAGACTGTATTATATAGGTTGGATAAAATGCCGAGAAGATTTGTTGAAAAATAATGGAAAGCTTCCCCATGGTAGAGGATGCATTAGATGGGCACATATATTTCCCTGCTGGTTTAGATCAACATGTATAAAGAAATGTTCAAACCCACAGAAGTTAACAAAAAATAAGAGTAGCATTTTTATAGACAGATGTCTCATGTCGGACAGAAAGTAACAATCAAGTGGAAATGTTAAGCACCGAGGAGCAAATCTCTGCGGCAGTATAGTGGATCTGTTTGTCATATTTACTGTGGGACTATCCAAAGCACTTCTGTCAGATGCCAACAGGCAGTCATTTTGGCCATTCTTTTGATTCATACTGTTTGAAATGCAATGATCCTTTTTCATAATGAAGGCAATGATTCCTCATCTCTGTAACACCTTTCATCTAGGTGAATCACAAACCACTTAAATTTCATACACATATTGCATATAAAAATTGTTTTGTGGGCCACTGAAATAGGGTCATTATTTCGCTTTATGCCAAGAGAAAATGGAAAGAGATGGAAAAGCCAGTTTAGTAACTCCTTGATACAAACCTCTCTCCTCCCTCTCCTCTATAATACAGTAACTGAATTGTGAAGACCCTTCTTTTAGCAAATAATTTCTGCAGTTCAGCAAAGTAAGCATTATGAGATATTTTTCTTGGTGAATCTTTCGTTGTAAATATTCAGCCATGACTGGGGCACGTACACACTGGCAGAAGATAAGACATGCAAATGTTTCTGGGTTTTCCCCCCACTATATATCCGAGACCAGTCTCCTAGAATAACTGAAACCAAACTGCAGTAAGTCTGGGCTGATACTCTTGTGCTTGAAAGGCTAGAATTCAGATCTAGAACTCTTACATTTTCAGAATTTCTATAAGTATTACTTTTCCATTTTTTCTTCACATCATTTCAAAACTTGCTTTCAGATCTTGTACCTTATTGATAAAATAAATCTGAGGCACACAAGCTTCACAGTTCTTTTTCTGACTTTTATTAATCAGATAACGGTTTACATTTTCTTTCTCGGTGATGTTTTCCTTCAGATTGCATTTTCAATCTTTGCGATTATTTGTTCAAAATAAGTCCAAAACTGTATGGATTTGATTTTTTCTGCCATTCTACCTACCTAAAAAATTTCTACCCATGCTAAAATAACAGCCAAAGGCAGGTAGCATCAGTTAACTTTTCCAAACAACTTTATCATATTCCTATTTGACAGCTTACTATTGTACCCCTGAACAATAAGGGAGCTTATTTCATAAATCACTACAAAATACCTTTCAGATAGTTATCACCTAGGTACAACTGTCATAGACCTGTTTTGGATTCTTTGCCAGTCTTAAAATCATAAAAAGTCACATTGAACCTGACTTCCGTCACGACAACAAGCACTGCTAAAGACCATTGCATCTGATCAAAGATATGTACAGCTGCCGAACTAGGATTTACTTAATGGAACTGCAATAATCCAGGAAAAATACAGGTCCGAAATAGGTTCCACAGTTAAAGACAGAGTTGAAACAAAATTGTGTGTTTTGTCTTTGATCATTGGCTACAGCAAGATATTGATTAACAAAAGCCCAGCAGAAACAATCAGCCTTTACCCTCGTAAACCAGTACATATAAATTGTAACACGCTTTTGTTACATTTTGGCATGAATTTACAGCTGTTTCCAAACGTACAGGACCAAAGTTACTCCTCATTTAACTGCAATAAATTCTGCAGAATTAGATGGAGAATGAGCTAAATTAGTTGACATTGAAAGGACAACTAACTCAGTTGTTGTTGAAGAAAAATATTTCTTACCTTAAACCTCACCTGGAACTTTCAACAAATGCCATAGCTTTCAGTAAGCATTTTTCTTCTTTCATTTGTGTGGAAACATAATGGCAGAGAAGGAGGTTGCCCCAGTAGCAGATGCGGATAGTTCAATTTGGGGAATCCAGAAAAGAAATTTCATGTAGCCTTTTTTCACAACTCTAGGATAAAGTAGTTTTATATCAAATTTGATCTATTGAAATTCATTAGCTTTAAAATCTATCTGAATAACAAAAAGTCACAATATCTTCCAAGATAATGCTTCTCAAAAATGTAGTAGTTTTATGTTATCATACAAAAAAAAAAAAAAAGGAAAAAAAAAAAGGAAAAAAAAAAGTGTTGCTAAAACCTGAAAGTGATCTAACAATCTTAACCACCAAGAACCTTTTTCTTGATGGAATCTTGTAAACAAAGACTTCCCAACATGGCGTCACTGAGGAAAATTAATCCAAATTATCTAAAGGTGTTCTTTCATAGTCATTTTTATGTACCATGTTAAAGACTAATTCAGAATTAAAGTGGCCTTAATTAAATTTAGCTTTTTTATTTCCAGTGAATTCAAGTGACTAGCATAGCAGCCATTTCTGTTCTGACTTGGAGCATCTATACAAGCATTCAATGTTGCTTAACTAATCCACATAGAAAACTAATTAGGCTTAATTTTCCTGGATGTTCTCACGTAAATAGACTCACAGATATGTACTAAGTAAATCCACCTCATATAAAATATCAGAGTGGAAATGCCTACACCATGTTCTATGACAGGCAATAAATCAGGGACTGATGGTTGCAGTCAGCATCACTTCAAAGAGACAAGCAATGGGTAGTTTTTAAAAGCCAGTTCTGTTGAACCAGGGCAAGTTGTCTCCAGTTCAGACCTGCCTCATCACATCACGTCACGGAGAATGGATCAAGAGCAGTTCTGACGAGAGGGACTTGGGGGTGTTGGTGGATGAGAAGCTCAACATGAGCCGGCAATGTGTGCTCACAGCCCAGAAGATCAACCGTATCCTGGGCTGCATCAAAAGAAGCATGGCCAGCAGGGCAAGGGAGGTGATTCTGCCCCTCTATTCCACTCTTGTGAGACCCCACCTGGAATACTGTGTCCAGCTCTGGGGCCCCCAACATAAGAAAGCCATGGACCTGTTGGAGCAGGTCCAGAGGAGGGCCACGAAGATGATCTGAGGATTAGAGCACTTCTGCTATGAGGATAGGCTGAAAGAGTTGGGGTTGTTCAGCGTGGAGAAGAGAAGGCTCCCACAACACCTTATAGCAGCCCTCCAGTATCTGAAAGGGGCCTACAAGAAAGCTGGAGAGGGACTTTTTACAAGGGCATGTAGTGATAGGATGAGGGGTGATGGCTTCAAACTGGGAGAGGGTAGATTTACATGAGATAGCAGGAAGAAATTTTTCACTGTGAGGTTGGTGAGGCACTGGAACAGGTTACCCAGGGAATCTGGCGAGGTCCCATCCCTGGAAGTGTTCAAGGCCAGGCTGGATGGGGCTTTGAGCAACCTGGTGTAGTGGAAGGTGTCCTTGCCCATGGCAGGGGGGTTGCAACTAGATGATCTTTAAGGTCCCTTCCAACCTAAACCATTCTGTGATCCTTCTGTCAGAAAAACAGTAGAAAATTTTGAATCAGAACTATGCTTCTAACCAATTTCATTAGTAAAGAGGAATTTGAGAAATGAAAGTAAATAACAAAATTGAATAGGTTCAGAAAAAGTAGAAGGCACAAACTGACATTAAGATAGATCGAGCTCCTGGGAAAATGGACAAGAAACTTATTTACCAAAAAGGTGCTCAGAGTATGGACTAGATTTTCTAAGGCATGTAATAGAAACTCTTTTTCAAGTAGGAACTGGAGAGAGGTGAGGGGAAGCACACAGCCTGGGGGACAAGTTTTAGAGACCTGCAGACACCTGGGCTTTGATAGATTATGTCAACATCTGATGCCCTTAAAAAGCCACTAATTCCTTAAAGAAAGAGACAGACAGACAGAGGATAGTGAGCTAAGCAGGAAAAAAGCTTACACAGAGTGAGTTTGAAGGAAAAACGTGATTCACTGCTAGCAGAAGTGAAGTCTGCAATAAATGGACCAGGGTGAAGAGAAAACATAACCGAGAAGTTAGTACTGAGGCTTAGAGATGAGCTGTTTCATGACAATTTGAAGACAGTCTTGCAGTAACAGTATATTGATTTTCTGCATTCAGGGTGAAGTACCCTGCTTATGGGAAAGACATACAATATTTGCAGCAGAGCAGTTGTCATACGCTGTAGGATCAAATGGAGTACACAGAAACTTTGGAGTAAAACAGAGAGTAAAAAGGAATCCCCTGCAACCTGAATATCATTTTTCTTTCAGATTTTTTTTTTCTTTTGGTGAAAGTTTGAACTATAAATCTTAAATTCACGTTTTAGATTTCTTTATCCTTCATGCAAGTTTGGATACTGTAAATGTAACTTGTTACCAAAATCAAGCAGACAGTTACAAATTACAGTAGGTCTAATTCTGAAGAATAAAATCTATGCTGAAAAATAAAAACAAATATACTGGGTTTTTTTCCCTGATATCAGACTGAAAATACAAATAATGAGACTGGATGTGGCAACTAAAGGTAGTACCTTTATACATATATGTAAATATTTATATACCTGATTCGTTAAGGTATTACATTGTTCCACAGAAAAACATTTCTACCCTTTCTAGTGATTGTATGACCATAACTGGATGTGTGCAGTATTACTAAATTATCTCTGTTATGGAAAGGGAACATTTGGAGCTGGTGCAGACCAAGAGCTTTCTGCAACCAAACAAGCTCGCAGAACACACGTTCGTTGCCTTTTCATAAGAGACAAGATGTCCGTGAAAGGGGTCTCTGAAAGGCACAAAACATGCAGTTGGAACGGGTTTCAGAGTAAATGGCACTACATTATCACAAGTTATGGGCTTTAAAACTAACAGAGAATTAATCTGCGATTAAAAGAGGAAAGGCAGATGGCAAGTGTGAGCACCATCATCTATGCTCTGCATCCACCAAGGAAATGGAAGATGAAAGAAATGTTTCCTCCTATAAAGAACTAAAATGAAGAAATGAAAGTTATCCAAAGCATAACAAGGCAGTTGTCCATAATTATTATAAGGCTGAAGACAGAAAGTCAAAACTGGAATGAGAGATTTTTCCGCACTAGAACTAATGAAAATGCAATAAGAATAATTAGGTCCATCACTCAAAAAAGATGGTACTTAAGAGCATGATGTTTCACCAAAGAGAGCTCATCTGGGTATTCAGAAATGGTGTTATTACCAAACATGGTAGGTAATGGCTACATTACGTTACGTTACCAAATGTACTACACGTATATAACATAATGATTCAAAACAGAAGAGGTACAAAAGGGAAATCAGAAGCCCAGCCATCTGTTTACCAGACCTGTCTTTTAAGAGTAATTCTAAGAAGTTTGTGTAGTTAAAAAAAATAAACCAAAATGAGTTGAATCTTTTAGCAAATGTAGACTCTTTTAGCAAAATAAAACATTAAGGGTCATTAACAAGTTTTGATCACCCCACGTGTGTTGGCATATTAAGTACTTCAGATTAGAGTTCTCCCTTTATTATACCAATGCTATTTAAAGAAAGATTAAACAAATTTTCACAGTAAGCTAAAACTTACAGAAAAGTACCTGGAAAACAAAGTGTGTTACTCAAATGCCCTTAGTGCAATACAACAAAATATGCAAAAAAAACCCCCCAAACAAACCAAACCAAAACAAAAAAATCAAAAACAAACCACACAAACAAACAACCAACAAGCTAAATTGCTTTGTAGAGTGCTTCCACTGCAATGCAGTTTTGTCAGTTGTATAACTATTGTGTTTGCATGGTGACACTTTACTGACTGAATTTCCTTTTGTCCCAGACTACAATCATTAACTCTAATCATACCTTTAACTCTCTATTACCCAAAGGGAAACAACATGGATTTCTAACACTGAGATGCTTAATGTGAAAGTCTTTTTGCACATTAAAGCTGTATACTGTTTAGCTAGTGAGGAAATTAAATGCGAGATTCAGGACTACTCTTCAAGTAACCGGCTAAGGATCTTATTACACCAGAAATAGGAACACACATTTTTCTCCCATTGACTTTAATAAGAGTTATGAATGTGAAATAGAAATTTGGATCTAGGCTGCATCCATTCACGTGTCACCAATTAATTCAGAATGCCATGGGCTCAATTGAAGATGAAATATAGTCCATAAGTAAAAACCTTGATTAACGTACAACCACCAGGACGGCAATAGTACAAGGACGAGAACAATGTTGGATCTCTGTGGTTCCATTCACCATTGTGTGCCTGAGTCAATTGCTTCCATGTTGATGTGCCCTCAGGACTGACTAGTATCTGCAGAGGAAAAACCTCAGGTGCGTTCAGCACTTAAAATAACCCCCAGTGCACATCTATTAGCAGCATAGGTGGTGTGACACGCAAGACAGCCTCCAACTCTCCTATTTACTTTAGCAGTGACAGCCTTTCTAGAAGGTGGAATATCATCAGTCAGTTCTACAGATCAGTGCACGCTGCCCGCGACAGACAATACTGGCACCAGAGAGCAGTTACACCCTCATCAATCAGAAAGAGTGTGATGTTCCCCTGGGGTTATACCACCAGATAATATGCTTACCACCAGATAATATGCTATCAATATGATAAATCTTTAGGCAAACCTGAAAACACAGAGGACCATCATAAATCTTTACCGACTTTCTCTCTTGGTCGGGCGAGACAGCCTGGTAAAAAGACGGTCGCTCTGCTGGTCAGAAGTGCATTACTTGTATTTGCACTCCTGTGGGGCCACTGCCCACACCTTGCCCCTGCCCATGCAGTCCAAATGACTGTACAACATGCAGTGACTGTGAGTCCACCTCTGGAAAGGATTTATTTCCACCAGCCACAGAATAGTCCAGGACCTAGTGCAGGCTCTTCTTCTTCCCTTCCCCAAAGTTTTAAGGAGGCAGGAAAATTATGAAAGTGAGTAATGGACATGGTGACAAATGCTTTTTTCTTTCACTGTCCTACATTTTTCTGGGCATTAGATGGAACTGGTGAATGATGCTTTGATGAATGTATTGAAAATAATGGTTAGGGCACCTAGAGCAAAGGGATAAATGTTGTTTTTATGAATGATGATAAATACGTAATAAGCAATACATGGTCACCAGAGACTTTTTTTTTCCCTTTCTCTGCTAATTGCTGCTTAAAGAAATAAATTTTTGAATTCTTATTTGTCGGTCATTTAAATGTCAAGCAAAATTATGCAGAAAATAAAAGCCACAGGCGGTGTAAAATCTAGGCACATTACTGGTAGGTTTTGGAGGCAGCAGAAATTCCATTCAGGAAAAATCTCTTCTGGTGAAGCAATCCCTTAAGTCGATCTCAAGAGCACGTATCATGACTAGCTATACTTCCACCAGTCTCTCAGGAAATCTCCAGAAGACCACTAAAGGCAAAATCCAAAAGCAAGTCTTTGGAAAAGATCCACATCCCTCCCTCATTACTCATTCATTGTCTGTAGGACTGTTAAAACTAAGTTTAGCAGCCAGCAAGCAGCATAGGATTTATTTTGCATTTCTGAGAGAATAAACAGCAGGAAATCAAAGCTGGGTGCACCCGTGAATCAGTGTCTGGGGTCACTCCTAGGCAAGGAATTTATAACAGTATATCTCTGCTTCCTCTTCTATGTGATATTGAAGGTACCTTGGTCTCACTGAAGACAGAACGAGCTTTAATTTGCCTTTAACTCCTTGCTTAAGTACAAGAAAGGTAAAAAGAATCAGTCAGAGGCTTTATATATTTCTGACCATTGACAAAAAGTACACATCAGAAATAAGACAAGATGAACTGTAACTGAAAAGAGAATAAAGTACTTATTACTATTTTATACCTACTTTGCATTTAAGGTTGCATTTTTTATCTTCATTATTGCACTGCTTGCTTTATTTTCTCAAGCACTGCAGGACTGACTGCCACTCATACTGGTTTGCAATGCTAAAATAAAATCTCATCCAATATAACGTGATGAAAAAAAGTTGTTTTCAACGAGGTTATACTAGCTTATTTCAACTAGGGCTCTAGATTTGTAACTTCATCAACTTCAGTTGCTCATTTACACCTTTTTACATTAAATGAAACAAAACCGGGCCTGTATGAAGACTTTTTCATGTTTGTTTTTCTCACTGGGTAGAATAAGATAGTCCTTTGAGAGCTAGATCAACAAAGAGATATAAGTATTTAAAGTGATGGGCACAAAGCCTAAGCCTGATGTTTATATGCCCAAAACAGACAGTCTTTGGCCACTTATCCTGAAGTTACTTTACTGCCAGTAAACACAGTCATATGACAATACTAAACAACTTAATGCCTACCTCTTTCCTCACAGAAAAAAAATTAGACAAGGCATTTTCCTGGTCTCTGTCTCCTCCAAGGTATAGTCTAGTATTTGAGGAAAAAGCGTTGTGGTCTACAAAGTGTTTGAGCCTGAAAGCACTTCTCAGGAAACCAACTAACGCTAGAAGTGAGGCATTTCCCTTTGTGAGTCTATTATATCACGTACAAGCAATTATTTGTAAGGTCAGAGCTAAGTAAGTGAGTCAGCCTCATGACTAGTACTACCATGCAGGAAAAATGTCATTCGGTCCAGTTCCATCGAACATGTTTCCTATGGAAAATAAACAGCTTTAAAGAGTCATATCTACACTTTCACTGCACTGAGCCGCTGGGTTCCAACCTGGTCCTGATCTCTGCTCTGTTCAAATCTCTTAATGGCTTTTATGTGACCGTGTTTAGTAGCCTAACTCAGCTGTTACACAGAGATCTTGGATATTTATTTTAGGAATCTGGACTCTGAACACCTCAAGTTAAATGTTACAAAGCAGAGTGTAGGGGTCCTTAATTCATTTAGCTTTTAGACAGAAAATAACCCAGAAAGACTTTGCAAGCTGTTAACACAGGACTTTGTGGAATTCATATCCCAAATACAAGATTGTGGTCTTCAAATCCCAGGCTTCAGGAGTCCGAAAACTTAAGGGGTTTACATAGATTTGGCAGTTATGTATCAGATTGCGACATTTTCCTTGACGCGAGACTCCTGTGCAAAGAAACAAATGACACAGGTTGAATAGCGAGGTGGTGAGATGTCTGGTTCTTGGTCAGAGCCATCTGCCAGACAGCGCAGACCCGAGCAGGTACTGGGCTTAGTAACTGAAATCCAGAGTTACACCCCATACTGATAAGAACTGGAAGTGAGGTTGTTTAGCCATTTACATTAAAAAATGCTGCTCACCTTTTGCATGAAATCCCCCTCTCCCCAGCCACAGAGAGACCACCCCTAAGGCTCTTTCTCAAACCCAGGGGGATTCCACCAGCACATGCAGCCAAGAATACAACAGCAAATAGCCAGAGAGGGAGAGCAAGCGGTGGTGAAATCTGCTGCCAGATGAGTTTTTAATGCAATGTGTAATACAATAAAAGCTTAGGAAGCAGAGCCCCCAGACTCTTCCTTCTCCGCTCTCAGACATGGACTTCAACCTTTAAGCTAGACAGCCCTAGCTTTTCCCTGCTTGAAGTAATATCTAGCCATCTGGAGCAAGGCTAAAATTCATTAAAGTGGAGAATAATAGATTTTAAGCTATTAGATCACATAAGGTCATCTATTACCCAGGCAAAATGAAAGACAACAAGAAGATCTAAAGCATATTACGGTAAATCTCCTCAGAATTAGAGAAAGAGGGATGTTTAGAAGAAAAATATAGAAATACAATCTTTTCCAGAAACATACACACAAATACATATTTCATAAAACCTAGCCTTTGCCATCTTCTAGGGAGAAACCTAGTAACACTGTAACACTCATTTTTACACACAGTAAAAGATGCCTAAGAATAGACCATGAAATAAATACAGATTTTAGCTTTGCTTTTTCTAAAAGAAAATGACAGTTTATAAGCAATAACAAGTGGTGAAGAATGTCAGGTTTTGTCATTCATTTCTTTTCCAATTTTTCCCTTAACAAGGTAACTGTGAGGCAAATTTGCAGTACGACCAGAAGGCCCAACATAAATCACTTAAGGTCTTTAAAATTACATTGACAGGAATGGAAGAAAAAAAAAGAACAGGTATTAAAACTGCTTCTCTGATTTGATCATCAAGATATACAAGATTCCCAAGACCTAGTAACAGACCAGCTGGTTTTAAAATGAGGCATTTTTCCATCAGGCATTCCTCTATTCTTTAAGGCTAATTGGCAGTGTGCACAGAAGAATTATTGAATCTCAATTTAGCCACTTCTGATAGCACATCACATCTGTTTGTCTGTCATTCTGGTGATACACTGGGATTGTTGAATAATTTGTTTACAAATAGGAGAACAATCTGTGCTAAAAGTTTTGCAGATGAATAGGTACATCTGGAGAAAAGCAACATTGCATTGATTGTCTCAGAATAGCCCGGGCATACTGAAAAACATCCTTTGCAGATCATTAGTCAACGAGATGGTTTGTCTTCACAGTTCTGTTAGCTCGAGCTATAACTCAAATGTTGTCTCTAACTCCAAATAATGGTGCTTTTTTCACTTACAACTAGTGATTTCTGTAGCGTCGGTATATTTTTTGCCAGTCTCGGTTTCTACTGTCCGACTGATGCTTGTGGAATTGCCTGCACGTGGCCCTTTGGGCGACCTTTGTAGGAAAGGTGCTGAAGATGCTCGACTGGAGAGCAAGCTAAGGGCGAGTAAGACATAAGAGCTGTGATAAGAAACCTCTGATGTGGGTGGAGGAAAGGAAGCATCACCCGGCCAGAGGGTCATCACTGCTGAGGGAAAAGAAGCATTTCTGTTTAAGCAGAGAAACAAAATAAAGCAGTGATTTCAATATATCCTTCTGTCTTCAATCGCTTCTTACTGTAAAAATCATATATCCTTCTGTCTGATATTTTCTTACTGTAATCTTAAACTTTACAGCCCATCACATAACGTATCTTCAAAAGGAAAGTGTTAGAAGATTTTAGTATTCCTCCTTTAGCCAAAGTGTTTCCTTAAAATGGCAGGGCTACTATTTTGTGAAATTAGCAGCAACAGAAATCTTTTCAGTTATAGTAAAGTAGAATAAATATCAGAGCCCACTGTGCACATTTTTGTGTTTGTAAAAATCACTGCAACTAATTCTTTAACTAATAAAGAATAAAAACCTAATGAGGATTTGGCTCAGTATTAAGACGAGATACTGTGTTCTATTTACCTTCAAATTCCTTGAAATGCTGCAGATTTTTATACTTGCCTAAAGCATGATTTCAGAACTGCTGAGATTTCTATCTCATTCTAGTACCTATGTACCTCAAAATATTTGATCAGTAACAAAACAGTCTGTACAATTAGTCATTATATCCTGAGCTGGAGAAAACAAATATGTATTCCTATTTCTTTGGGGTTTAGCCAGACATAAGGAATTTAATGCGACCTTCCATGCTTATCAAGGTCTCCTAAGCAGGATGCTGTACTGGGCAGGTGGATGTAGTGGAACTCTTCAAGACTCATTTCAGGATTAAGTTACATCAAATTTAGAAAAATCTCTGAAACTTTATTATAAAGAGAACTGAAGTCCATTTCTTATTCAAAATCACCTTGACAAAAATAAGTTATCAGAATCCCAGGGATCCATAAAATTAAATGTGTCTGTAAAAGGTCTGGTATTATTGCTTTATTATTTTTTTTTTTATATTATTGCTTTATTTATCTGGTATATTGTTTTCTTTTTTGAAATACCTGCAGTTACCTTGCAAGAACTAGATGAAATTTGACTAGCAAGTATTAGGTGGGATGAAAGTAATTGACATGTATCAGATATACAGTGGTGAAGGACAGCATGGAAAAATGAGCAGAATTATCCATAGTCAAACCCCAGAAAATCTTATGTTATTCACAAATCTCACAGTTTTACTATACACCATTATTACACATTACCACGTCTGAGCCCCATTCTACCCAGGTGCCTGCAAGCTATGGCTAGTTTGTTTACTTCTATCTGTCCGGGTACTGTGATTTTACTAATACATATCCGAAAATTTTGAGCTCCAATTCCACTGCCGCTGACAGGAACAAAGCTTCTGAGCATGACAGAATAATGTTAAAAGATTCACAAGACAGAAATGGAAAAGATAATAAAAAACCCAAACTGTTCTGGGCATGTGACACCACAAACCAGAAACATGGAGCTGGTTAATCAACAGGATCACATGCACTAGCAAGAATAAGAAAACAGGTAGATTAATGACCTGAATTTTCACAGGCTGAGTTCACACAATGAAACAGATACAGTACAAAAGGTTGCATGTCAAAAAAAAAAAAAAAAAAAAAA
>VYXH01008598.1:739736-750303 GCA_013397275.1 Burhinus bistriatus
AGAGAGAGAGAAAACTTCTAAGTCTCTTGGATAACTTTTGCAAAGCTGAAATAACTGCTGAACTAGGTGAGCTCTTGTTCAACAAATACATCAATAAGCCCTCTTCCCTCATTTACATCTATATATATGACAGCCGATCCAATAGGTGCTAATGCTTAGCACTGTGCCACCTCATCAGCATCCTCATTCCAGAGGCATCATCAGGAACCGAGATTTGTGTGCTAAGCACATTTTGAACATTTAGAAAATCATTATCCTTACACTGATGGATGCACAAAATAAAGCAAGGGCAAAAAGACAAGTAGACAGATGTGAGAAAAGGGGAAAATAATATGTAATTCATATATGTCAACCTGATTCACATAAAGCAGCACAACTGAGGCAGTTATGAAAAAGTAATTTTACATAAACAGCCAAGGCATCTTGCAAATAAAATAGGATAAAATCCCTAGTGGAAGGACATTGATAGAACAACAGAAATGGAGGTGAAAATGACACAAAGCACTGTAAAGTCCAAAGAAGAACAAAGTGAAAAGGTTAAGTTAGAGTAGGTAGGTAGAACATGGTTTTATAGTTACTATGGATAGTACCTATTATGGACAAAGGAAAGGAAAGATAAAAAGGTAACAAGCAGGGGGATCTGGAAAACTGCTTGTATTGTCCTCAGTGAAGCTAAGGATATTCTGGTTTTCTCCATTTACACTGAAGTTCACAAAACACGCTCAAAAACAGACACTCAAGAGACAGGCTGGATGAGGTAGTGCTGGAGAGAGATCATCAAGCCATTAGTGAGGAAGACAGCTGACCAAAGTCACCTGAGGATAAAACACGACAAATGAAGCATTGCAGAAGCGTCAACAGCAGAGGACGGAGTTGAAGGATCACTTCAGTGGAGCTGGGCACAGACAAGGGATATCCCTTTAGGTCAGTCAAGCAGCCAGTCTGGTTTCTGCAAGTTCTTTCTGGTGTCTGACGTGAAGGCAAACCACGGTATTAACGCCCACACATGCCTTTCTCTCCTTGCACAGCTGCGGCCCAGGTGGTTCTGCTCCACTGTCAGCTGCTGAGAACCACAGCAGCTCTCCAGGCACAGAGCACGTCCGGAGTGAGTGACTGCATCCTTGCTGTGGACCTTGTGGAAACCAGCCTCCGCAGCAACCAGTGCAAGACTAGGAGAGTGAAGCTGGTGCTGCCTGTCAGGTTTCAAAAGGGTACATCCAACTTGCAATGCGGAATTTTTCCTGAATGCAATCTTTAACAACAACTTATTGTTAGTTTGAGACTTAGAAGTAAGGAAGGTAATGCTTTATTCATGCAGAAAAATACAACAAAATTACCATTACTTATCAAATAAAAAATAATTGACATCAACAAGTACAGAATAAGATACTTCTTTCTTTGATCAGTAGTACTTTATACAACTACTAGCATCATTTCTTTTAAATGAAACAAAGCAGTAAATAGCAGACTAACATCAAGAATCACACCAAGAATACGATTACCTGCTGAACAAATCCCGCAGACAAGCTTGAGTTTATTGGACAACTATCTTATTTGCAGGAAAGTACCGGTAATAAACGATTGTTACAGACAGGTAGGATAATTTTAGAGACATTTCAAAACCACTTTTTGCTGTGAAACAAATGAGATTTACCTGTAGCGCAAATAACACTACTAAGGCTGAACAGTCATTCTCCACACCAAGAAAATACATATCAGTTGAATTTCACACACACGTACATTAAATCATTAAATGAGAACTGTTAAATGAAAAAAGTGCCTATTTTTCATTTCTAAAATACTTCAAGAAGATGGAAAACCCCCTGCTATGGTAATACATTTTCTTGGTGCTAATTACCGAGAACAAAAAGAGCTACACACCTTAGTAATTATACAAACTCCTCTAGTGAGAAAGGCACAGAAAGTCTGACTCTTGTCTGCAAAAAGCCACTTTTCAATGCTCTGCCCTTGAAAAGATAATTTGCAGCTTTTTCAATGCCCTCTTATCCTGCCACGTATGTTTGAGTGGATTTAAATTAAGAGCATCTCCTTGCTTCCAAATAACTTCACAAGTTTCTTGTATCCGTTAAAAATTAAAATTCTAAGAAAACTGAGACTAATCTTTTTTAAAACAATCAGCTTTCAGGGGAATTTATTTATTTGTTCGTTTCTGGAATAAAAATAACACTTTTGTTGGCATTTTCTAAACACAAAACTGTACTCCAGCCAGCTTCAGGTTTATTTTGCTCCACAAGATCTCATCCTGCTTTTCTCTTTGTCTTCGTGTAAGCACATGTCGAGTTTATTTTTGCTTATGTTTAAATGTTATTGCAAAGCCACCAAAAGCTCTGAGTGAAACACTCATCATAAAGGAAAAAGAAAAAAAGCTAATTTGACCATGAGTAAATCCATGCTTTAAAGAAGTTTAGACCAAAATCAATGAACAGATAAAATCCCTTTTTAAGTTTATGCAACTGAGGTCACGTTTAACTGTAACATTCTACTGTAGGTCCTTTACAGTTTAACAATGTAAAAATGAAATTTTACCAGCCTTTGCCCTTCCCAGACTCTTTATCCTTCTAGTCCCTATGCTATGCTACGGAAACCAAAAGGATCTCATGACGCAATTCTGAATTGTGTGATTTTATGTGTTTTTAAAATATAGTCAGATAATTACAGTGGTTAATCACTGATTCTTGTTCGGAGGGTGGGGGGAGGCAGTGGGAAAGTTAATAAACCTTCTTCATTATCTGAGAATGATTCATGGTTTGAGAAACGCTGGAATATCATTTTCCATTTACCTTTCTTCCAAAATAAAGTGCCGCCATTCTGTTGCTCTTCCTGACCATTTCTGTCCCTTCCTAACTTTGCTATGTGCTTTACAAGACAGGAGGTTTAGGTGTGTGTTTAGTGCTGTTAGCTTGGAAGATGGCATTTTCAATTGTGTGCTCTTTCTCCTCCATCCCTTGTCAGTTCTCTCCCCAGGTGCTTCTGGGTTGTGTTCTCAAATATCAGTCAATGATCTCTTTTCATCTAGACTTATATTAATACACTTACAAGCAAAGAATTAAAATTCAAAAGATTATATATCAAGATCAGATTCAGAAATGCCAAATATAAAGTATGCATTTACCCCGCACTAAAACAAAAGTAATCTCTTTTTCTGTCAGCTTTCAGAGCAGCAATAATACGAGCTGGTACTGACAGAACAGGCAGGCTGGTTCCAGTTTAAGGTATGGGAGACCATGTATCTCTAAGCCAAGGGACAAAACCCAGGTTCCAAGCACACCCTAACATTTCCAAAAGCTACATAATATCTTCTGCTTAATATTTAGCACAGCAATTAACATCAAGCCCCTGGTCATCACATATTGTGCTTAGGCTTCACTGTGCTCAAAAAAAAAAAAAGAACGAGCCCTCCCATGACTACACATTTTGATATGGATCTAGAGGACCATCCCCCTTCATCAGACAAATGAAATTCCCAGGAACCGATCTCCAATTCAGCAAAAGAGCTTAGGCAAGTGTTTCAGTCTAGATACTCGTATTATTGGGGTCAGGGAGAGAGAGAGAGCTCACGGGCTTGGGTTACATATTTGGTCATATAGTGGGCAGCTTTTGGCAAATAGAAATAGGCATCCATAGTTTCTCAGGTACAGGCTGAAGACACTTACTGTTACTTAAATTTAGGACGAATCTTGGAAAGTTCACTTAAAAGATTTTTATGAATGTCAAGTAGGAAGTTTGAGTAAAAAGCATTCTCGATCTCACAGAAGTAATATAAAGCCACATACAAACTGAACCATACCTTCCACAGCCTCTACCTCTCTCATCTGGTTGCTGCAGGCCAACACATGTCTGTCAGCAGCTACCGCAAAATATACAGCTGAAGAGAGAGACAACATAAATATGTCTTTTTGGTCCATTTAAACAAAGATTGCTTTTTAAAAAGGAATGTGCATTTGTACCTCCAAGCTATATCTTTATCTTGCCAGTGGCTATACTCCTCACCCAAATTAAGCCAGGATTTGGCATACTAATAATCAATAATTAAGTAGAAAAGATAATTATAGAGCCAATGGGGAATTTACAGGGAGGACTTGCTAGTTTATAAATTGATTTGCGTTCGTACAGGAGTTGTATTATGAGGCCTGCATAGCTGTCAGTAGCAGGCACCTGGAACGTGGTCCATGGCTTTTTGCCACCCTCACATTTTAGACCATTGCAAAGCAGAACACTTGTTCGGAGGTGAAGAAGGAAAAGGCAGTTAGTTGTCTCTGCTAACAAGCAATTTCCAACCAAGTATCAGTTTTAGCACCCCCCACAAGCCACAGCAAAGTGTAATGAAGCCAGTGAAGCAATGCTGCCTGTCTTCTGTTTTGCCAGTGTGGGTCTTTCATTCACTATTCTCCTGGGCTGCAGCTGCCTTGTCTAATGAGGCTAATGAACTGTCTGCTACATCTCTCTTGACACTACTGACATAGGGAATTGAATGACACAGCACCACTTGGAAAAGTAGATGCAAAAATATGTTCAAGTATATGAATCTGCATATCTGAAGGAGCACAGCAGGCATCACACTCCTTCCTCTTCTCGTGCGACCATCTCTACTTGCATATTTCAAAAGATTTCGCTTGCAATGTTTTCAGTTTCTCATGTTGTTTTTAAAGATCTTCTCTTTCCTGCCTAAGTTCCCACACAATATCCATCACTGTAGGATCCATGCGTCTGTATAAAGGAGTAAATAACTACTTATTAAACAAGGCTTTAATAACAGCGGTTATTAAACATTCACCTTAACCCAACTTCTTCTCCTGCTGTTAAAAAAGCTGCAACACTTTCAGTGAATATTTTCAAGGATGTTGTTTTCTTGGTAACTCAGTTACAGCGCAGTGTGATTTCCTGTAGTGCAGACTAACAGGACAAAGGCTACTTAAAAGACACTTAAACTTTCAGATTGATGATTATGTGAAATTGAAGTGACAAATAGGTTTGGGATTAGTATTTTGAGTAATAGTCTTCTCTCTGAGCTGGAGTAAATTGTTTACAACTGGAAGAGGAAAAGTCCTTGGGCAGGTTGTTGAACAACACCGTGGCTTTTCCTACCTGGTCTGCCTTGAAGTCTGGCACTACTGCATGTCCTCCCTTCTACCCCAACCACACAGGATGGAGAGCAGAAAGACTAACCTCAGTGAGACCTCAGCTGGTACAGAAGCAAGCAGGACTTGCAAGATAGTTCACTTTGTCTGTCTGATTCCCAGTGAGAAACCACTACAGTAAGAATAACCTTTACAACAAATTAATTTCCACTTTAACATAACAGCAATAGGGACAAGTTTGCCCAGGACTCCCCTAAAATGAGCACATCTGATCTGTAAAGCCAAGATAATAGGATACAAATTTTACATGTGGCAAATAGTACTTTGAAATACCTGAACAAAGCCAGCTAATCTAGCTAGATCCATCTCTGTTTAAGGGTAATAAATGACTAACACATGCAGACTAACTCAGCTCCTACTGAATTAACAGTGGGATCCAGTTTGACTTTAGTTAGTATCAGCCCATGATGTTGACACTCTGACCACAAAACTAGAACTCCATTGGTATATTCATATTTATAAACCCACAGAAGGAGCATTTATCCAAAGGGCACTATGTCAAACTCTCATTTTAAATTATTGGTTGACCCATTCTGTTAGGGGAGAAACCTGACACACTTTCATAGATTAAAGAAAACAATAACAAGATGAGGAAAACAAGCTTCTGGTTGAAGAAAGAAGATGAGGATAAATAAATTTGACAGACGTTGATGGGGATGATTTGACAAACATTCCCCCTTTTGAGATTCTGAATAAGTAAGTTAAGCACAGGGAATGCAAACCATACAAGAGCGTTTTAAGACAGAGTAACATCACAAAAAAGCGTAGAAGGGAATGAGCATTATTTGAGCTCTACTATTATATTATTGTGCTATTGACTCAGAACATACCATTACTGCACATATACAATAAGGTATAATAAAGTCGGGTACCGTATTTCCTGTAATTTTTTTTTCCTGTTTTCAACTATTATCTTCCACTGAGTTAAAAAATCTATGCTGAAAGTACAAGAAATTCATGGAGAACTATATAGAAAGTGACCATAAAACCACAACCAGAGAAAAATAGCCTTCTCCGGAGGACAGACCAGATAATCCAAAGGAAGCTCCAAAGACGCAGCCTAGAGAGACCACTCAGTTCCTATCACCTCAGCTAATGACTAAAAGTTAAGTAATCTGAAATGTTACTTTCAACCTGAATAACGTAGAACTTTAAAAACATTCAGTTAATTCCCAGGGCTTGGACTCCTGGGTTTGCTGTGCAATATTGTAATCTGATTCCAGAAGAGTCTGAAATACTTGAATTATTGTTCTATCTTTTCGTCTTTAGCGTGCCACTAAGTTAGGTTTTGATCAGCTCCCAGTGAAATCAATGGATACCCAGAGCAATAAGCACCCAAAATCTTAAGGCACGCTTTAGAGAAATCAGCATCTTCCACAAGATTATGTCTACCTTTACATACAAAAATAACTTGTAAATTCTGGCCTTTATTTTCTCGACTTCTCATATTAATTAGTTTGAAATTGGAATAGTAATTACCCATCTTTCCAATGCTTTGATATTCTCACAAAGAAACCTCTACGGAAATAAAAATTCTTAACATTTGTCAACACTTTTGCCACTAAAAGCAAGCATTTTTATTATCATGACATATCCCCTAGGAGCAATCACCTCTTATGTTTTATGATACAAGTAATCAATGTTTTTATTCAGCTTACCCAAGCCTGTGAGTAATATTTCAAGTGGGTTCCGCTCTCACCTACCTGGTATCAACCATATGGTAGGAAGGAATAATTACTGTTTACTAAGTCTACATTAAACTTTTCAGAGAACAATTTTATGAGATGCCATAAGGTCGTATACTTACTGCAGTCATTAATCTTCTCTGGGCGTCTTTAATCAAGCAGTTCTGTCAGAATCATTAAATGACGTTAGGCCTAAGCTCTTTAATTATTATGCAGTTTTTTTATTTTTAAGAACCAATATGTTACTGAATTATTTTCACATGTGAAATTGCTCTGTTTCAAGCTCTGGATGACCCTTAGAATCAGGTTCACCTTGTAAATATAAAGTACATTTTTAAAACGGTCTCTGAATCTGTAGTGAAAACACCACATGACCATGACACGCTGGTTTTAGAATTACAGTGGATTATTCATGTCAAGAGGTCAGGAGATGGATACCACATGTCTAACACAAAGAAAAATAACAGAAATCAAACAAGTAACATTTAAAGTCAGTAGCCAAAGTTCATGGAAGAGATAGGTATAAAATGCCTGGTAAAATAGCCCCAAAACAATGCATAGAATACTTTTAGGGGCTATTGGCATTACTGCATGGTACTTTTACAAAGGAAGTCAGAATAAGCACAGCTTTCACTTGGATTAACGATATCACTAGTTAGATAACATTTAACCTTTCCATTCATTAAGGATTCTCTTAAATGAATCCCAGGTCCCTACAGCAGATTATACACTCACACAGTTTCTGGTCCCCTCTAAAATACTGCAAGTCCAAATTAGCTCTTATTTCACATAAAACAAAAGGTGCTCAGTGAGAAATGACAATTTCTTTCTAATTACAGATCTGCAAATAAAATATATGCATCACCTTAGCACCTAGTTGAACAATACGGTATAGCAAAGGAACTGAACAAAGACAGAAAGATCCAAAATATGACAAATCCAGGATAGATTTTTAATAAAGAATTAAAAAGTGTTTAAAAATTTTGAGGTTTGTGGAAGAAAATAATATTCATAGCAACAAAAGACAAACTCTCTTCCAAGATCATAAACAACAATATTAAAACACAAAGAAATGCTGTTGTTTTTTTTTTTCCAGTTGCCTGCTATAAAACCTGAATGATTACTGCAATATATTCTCAGGAATGAACTTTGCCACTCATTATTTCCAAGTGCAGGTGAAAAACAGAGATCTCCTCATTAGCATTACTAGCACATGAGTTCAGTTGTTAATGCTGATGATGCAAAATACAACTGTTCGTAAACGTAGGATCTAGAAAGTGTGTGTTGACGGTGCACTCTACATAGTACTTATTACACCTTTTTTTAAATTGTCTGGGCCTTTTAATGACAAAATTTTCCTAGTAATAAAACTATTAGAATACTTTTGGCAGTTATTCATATTTTGACATGCTAGGAAATGTGAAAAGTGCTGAGGAAAATTTCTTTCATCTGAATATTTCTGAGGAGAAACCTGAAGTTTTGTATGTCAAAACCTTCTAGTGATTTTTTTACAACTGTCTGTATCTGAAATTTAAGAAAACACAACAAAAATTTAAAAAATGACACTGATTCTTGTTATTGGTTTTGGAGTGCTTGGTTAATTGAAACCTAAGATGGGCAACCAACCAAGCTGAAGATCCAGACGCTTAGGGAAGGAGCGGTCACGCCACACATTTGCCGTCACTTCATCAATGTACTTCAGCCGGACCCCCGCAAAAACACATTCATTTCCATCAGCACTCTGTCAGCTGTTTGGTCCTGTACAAACAAGACCAAAGCAGGCACTTCACATAGGTGGTACACCTAGAGGAGCCACTACAGAGGTTTCCTCCAAACCGATGACAAGGTTTCCTGTACATTCTCTGAAAACGGTCTCATTTTCATGCTGGGGCAGCACACTGTTTCTGGCAGGATGATAAAGATGCTGCTTTGTACCAATCAGGCTGGTGAATGGTTAACTGCATGGGTTCACAGCGTAATCTTCTGGGATCAACAGTCTCAGAGGGAAATCTGACATTCATCACTCCATTTCCTTTCCCTGTGCACACTTTTCAACTTTATTAGATTTTTTGCTGATTTGCTTTAATTAGCAAATTTTCAAAAAAACTAACAGCGCTCCAGTTTCGGGTCTTTAAAAATTGCTTTGTCAATGATGTTGACTTCTCAGTGTTGCAAACAGGAACCCTCAGGTAACAATATGGCTACGTTTGGTAACAACTGCGAAAAAGTAGGCAAAAGTAGGGAAAATAAGTGACATAGATACCATCTTACTGTTTGAAATGACAAAAGTATACAGGCCTTTAGGAGAACATTTGGTTTTCTAACCACTATATGCAGCACAGCAGTGTTTTGTTTTATACGCCTATTTCAGTCAGTCACTAAAAGTATAAATACTCATACTAACTATGCTCACAAACTTTTATCATTTATCCTCATATAATTTTTTTAATTACAGCAAAAAATCTCTCCCTGTAAGCAGTATTCATTCTATTTCATTAAATAGTAATCTCACTAATATTGGGGTTTTAGTCATCTTGAATCTTCCTTTGGCACAAGGAAGTGAAGCTCCTCATTCTGAAATGCAAGAGTAGGTTGGTCCTTCTGAAACCAGCCCAAGGTGGTGTCACCTGGTTTTTCCCTAGCCAGAGGGTTGGCGTGCTTGTGGCCATGTGCCAAGGACGTGCTCCACCTCATGCTTCCCACAGCGCTGCCCTGAGTGCAATCATAACCTGCTGTGAAGGGAAGCAGGGGCAAGGGCTACTCTCACTCCAACCTGCTGAGGGAGTTTTACACTGCAAGGAGTAAATGAGTATTTGAGGAGCGGGAGAGCAAGGACAGAGTATGGAGGAGGGAACACTGCTGGCAAGGATATTGATGGCACCACTGCAGGTCTGAACAGGGTACTGCAGATGTTGACCTCTGTGTCTTTCTGCTGTGCTCCACCATGGGGGAAATTTGGCAGAAGATGGTTCTGTTATAACTTCCACATGGACGTTATAACTTACATGCACTACTGGTGAGAGAGCCTGGAGGAGGCAGGCAGGTCTGGCACTTGGCCATATGCTTTATCCCACGGAGAGTACTGCCTTTCCTGAACAGGCTGCTGTGGTTGCCACGCTTCAACAGGGAATTCATCTGGTGCCACAAAATACCAGCCAAAATATCAGTGCAGTTAAACACGCAGGAATTAATTTGAATGGAAATAAGAATGATGGGCATCCAAAACTGAGGGAGAAATTAAATAAGTAAAAAAAACCTGCCTTCCAAATGTCAGCTAAAATGTCTTTTCCTCTGGGCCTCCTAAACATTGTTAGACGAATTCAGAAGAGGACAATAACAGATGTCAATGGAAAGATCAGATCCTTTAAAGAGAAAGTGTCATCAAAAGAGGTGAAGTATGGGTCCTATTCATAATATAATTTTTGAGAATGCATAATCAGTCCCTTTGAGGAAACTCAACTAATGCTAAGTGAAGCCCCCTTTCCATGCTAATGAAGTTCCTAGGGCTCCCAACATCTAGAAGTCATTACCAAAACGTCCTTCAAAGATACAGAAACCATAGAGAGCCCATGCAGTATGGAAGAGAAAGTTTTCTTTGTGTGAGACAGACTCCCTTGCAAATGCTGTCTCTTCACAGAGGTAGAGCCTCAAGTAACCCAGAAAGGTCACTGGCGGTCCTTCACTCTGCTCTTTAGCCATTTCCACAAAAAAAAAAAAAATAAA
>VYXH01008598.1:750309-764197 GCA_013397275.1 Burhinus bistriatus
GGGGGGGCCGGCCGGGAGAGGAGAACAAAGGGAACAGAAAGGAAATGTGGGTTTCCAAGGACTCCCATGGTTGTTGAGATGAGGCAGGACCATGGTGCCTAAAGGTCCTGGGATAGTTGGGCCAGGCAAGGTGGGGAGCTGTTGGGCAGAATGTTGATAACCAAAGTTTTTTCAGATCTCTGTAAAAGACTGATTACTTGAATAAAGATAGACTATAAATTATTAATGATTTCCCTTTCATAAATTGACCTAGAACATTTTCTTGCAACCTTTTAGGAAGTGAAAGCTTCTGTAAGAGGTTCCACAGGAATCAGCATTTGGTAGCCAGCAGTACCTTTACTGGAATTTAGTTTAAATATTGTTATCAATGCAAAGGCCACACAGCTCAAGAACTCTTCCATGATAACAGTAGGACAGTAATGAGGACAGGGCAGTCACAAAATGTTTCAGATTTTGACTATTTTGTTGTTTTGAATCATTTTAAGTCACACATGCATGAATAAGGAACACAAACTTACTCTATCCTGGAAAGAAGTGGGTTTGGAAAAGATGCAAATGTCATGTTGTTCAAGCAAAGACATTCATGTTTTCAACATGATGCTTCATTAAAAATGATTTAAACAAACTCTAGCAGCATAAATAAGTCATATGACTGCTCACTTGATTCTCTCTGTATATAGGACTAGATAGAGACATACCACAGTGTTTCTACAGTGCATATAATTCTGCTACTCATGCTTGAAGAAATATGCTTTTTAAAACACACAGTTAATGAGGTGTGAAGAAATCACCTAACAGAGAAAGAGTGAAGAATTCAGGGTGCTTAGTTTATCAAAAGAAAATTGAGAGATGACTCAACAGAGAATAAGCAACTTTGTGGGCATGAAAAAAAGTGTATGAAAAAGTTTTTTCATATCAAGAACTGGGATCTCTGTTCCATGCATAAGAGAAAACCAATCCCACATCAACACATCTCGAATTTTTCCAAGAATGTTAAATGAACATTAAATAAGCTCTCATTGAGTTTATACTACATAACAATCAATATTAGTGAGTAAAATGAACCATGAAATGATACTAAGTAAAAGAAGCAAATTTCTGACTCCTTTGCTCTTCTCTATTGCTTTTCTGAAGCATAAAAGGAATCTTATAGAGGTAAATATGTTTAATTGGTTTGTATTTGAAGCTTTAAGTGAAAATATTGTATAAATAACCCTAGACACAGTTGACACTAACAGAGCAGGAACACTATACCCTACCCTACAAAAGATGGGTTTTTATTGCTGTAAGTATGTGATAACATTCAAACTTCAGAGGTTGTGGGATGTAATAAAGAATTGGGAATGGCATTGTATTATTCATTTTTAATTGCGTCTCTTCCTTCATGTCTGATATACATTATATTCATTAAAGTGGTGTGTATGTTATTCTGATATTTTTGTTAGAAAACTATAGTGCCCACAGAGACTATAGAGATTATAAAATAATCAAAAAATTAACAGAAATACAAAAAAATACAATACAGAAATGGGAAAAAAAATTAGGTGAAAAAGTTGGAATTCCGTATTTCCAAAAGACAGCTGAACAGCCTTATGACTGGCAGAATCCTCAGAGGAAATAGGTTAACCACTAACGAAGCAAAAACATATGATAAAGGAAAAAGAGTTAGCATTTGAAGCAAATTCACAGAAATTTGCTATGGAGTTTCAAGAAAAGGTAGGTAGTTCTGAACAGAAATCTTTTTTCCCGTTTTGATAGTCAAGAAGTTATTTAGCAAAATTCTTACAGCAGTTTTCACACGCTGAAAAGCAGTAAATGGGAAAAAAATCAGAATCGCTTTGCAGAGCTTGTAAACAGTGGGAATGGGTTTCTAGGCAAAGAACAGAGAAAAAGTAAGTATTGTGTAGCTACTTAGACAACACAGTCATATATTGCAATGGTTTCATACATATTTAGATTAACGCTGCCTTCTTCCATCAAGCTTTAGGTAGTGCTCATTTTCAGCCCTTCAGCACAAGAGCTGCCTTTGTAGAATGGTCCACGTGGGATTCGTAAGTACATTAAAATTACTACGATAGGTATAACAGTGCTGTCATATAACACAGCTGAACACTTTATTGTGTAAATCCATTCTGTCCCCAAAGATCAAAAAGACAAAGAACCTTGTAAGTAGTCAGCACTAAAATTAGTCATGGGAGGAAAGTGAAATCGGTTGCTCAAGAAGTACTGTACAAGAATGCCAACAGCTAAAACCAGTACTATGAACACAGAAAGCACATAGGCATGCGCTTATCATTAACTCTGATCAAGTACAGAGATGTGACAAGGAGATTCTGGCCATCAATAAGCTGGGGACACGGTATTTTGGGGAGGTGGGGGAGAGGGAATCTCTCTTGTCCATTTATGTGTTTTCCTCTCTCGTCATTATTTCATATGTTTCTGCTTTTTCTTAATTTCCTGAAATCTTTTCCTATAGGCCTCCTATTTTAATTTCAGTTTCTCTCTTCCTTAACTTCACATTTTTTCTCCTGCAGCCATCTGTATGATATAAGAAGGGGAAATTTTAGAAGAGTGCCAAAAAACTTGCTCATCGTTAGTGGTATGTCATCAGGTTCAACTTCAAACTAAAAAATTAGGAACCTTGCCCTTCTGTTCTGAGACAGACAACAGACAAATAAGACAACCCAGGATTCTTAAATTAATTCAATTCTGCACTCTATTGCAGTTTCAGAGTAGGATCTGGTATTCAACAAATTAGTTGGTCTATGCAGTACTGGTAAACCTGACAGCAACCAAACAAGAATGGGGCAAACATGATGTACCTGCATATACCCTTGACTACATCTTTGGTTCCATATTTCTCAATACCATTACATGCTTGCCATTTTTCACCAAAGAGCTGTTTTCTTCAGCAACCAAGGAAGCATAAAGTCTGCTTCACTTGTAAAGCACTTCAGATGTTAAAATTATTATACCATCAAGCCTGATTGTCCTCTTGTCCAACTCGCAAGAATCTACAGTTGTTTTTAAAATTATTTTCTTTCTGAAATAATGGAGGAAAAACTGAAAGCTGAATAACTGTGCCACATTCTGCTCCAGTGGGCCAAGGTGTTCCTCATTTAACGTGCCACATTCATCTCATTAAGTTGTGCAACACCTACACATCAGGGGCGCCCGCAGACTCTACCCAAGGGCCTATATTTATTGTCTGCAGATACCAGGCGATGGTGCACACCTGGGTCTCAGCCTGAACAGAAGCTCAGATTCAGCTGGGCACTCACCTTACTCTGGGAATCAGACACGCTAGGAGCCAATAGGACTACATATAGACCGAGAGAAAAAAATGACAAGTTTATGGGAAGTGCATAGAAGAAGCAGAAAGAGAGTGTAAACCTCCAATATCCCATGGCACTGCCTAAATCACCACATTTCCCCAATTTTAATATTTTGATTAATATTTTGTCTTAAATGTTATATTGTCTAGACTGTGGGTTTGGAGGTTAAACCCTTTTCTTTTTTAAAAAACATTGCTATGCTATGCTTTAGGTCTGCCTTAATATTAACCAGCCTCGATTTCACATGGATGTGACAGAAATGCAGGAATTGCTGTAACCAGTTATTTTTTCTTTCTTTTAATGGAAATATTAAATACCTGGTGATTTTATGGTGATTTCTTTTCCTTAAAGAAGTTATTGCTTCTATCTCATTCCTAAAGCAATAATCATGCTATTAAAAGGATTGAGGTTACTAACAAATAAATATCCAATTTCAAATTTTCAACACACAAATTGTTTATTTTTTCATTATCCTTATGAATCAGAGATGCAAGGCTACTTTTATATTATTCTGCCTTGGTAGGAAGCAGTCACCAGATTAACAGAGAAACCCTTCATTGTCCTTTCAGAAAATAAAGATGTCTCCTCATACTTCTCACTGTCTAAAAAGCTAGCGGTCTGTCCAATAATCTGTAAGATCTGTAAGGTGGAAGCTGCCTGCTTTTTCAGCTTTCTTCCAGAACTCTAACAGTGGGGCTGCAGTGGTTCAATTACTTTGGGGCATCGTTTTGGTTACAAAGCCTCCAGAGTTCCCAGTGGGTAAATCCCGGTAACAACTGTGTTGTACCTGTGTCTGTAACAAGCCAGAGAAGCTGCGAAGTTCACATCTGTCTCTAATTCCCCACCAGTCTTTGCTGCGTGCCTGGTGACTGCATACAAAAGCATCTAGAACAGGCGAAGTGTTTCTCAGCACGCAAGCCAGCCTTTGAACTGCTTCAGCCACAACGAGGAGGCATGCTAGAATACTGCCACACAAACAGTGCTCAGGGATATATCTGCCCTCTACCAAATTCTATCACTTCTAAAATTGTTGCAACACAACCATTTTCCCATTGTATTCTATTTCTGTTTCGCAAGTCCCATGTGGCTAGAGGTCGCTCCCTGTTCTGCCTAAAGTAACCCATTCTAAATAAGCGTGATACCATTACAAAGTATTTTAGGTGTTTTTCCTTAAGGCAACAATTACATTTCAGAAACTTTACTACTTTATAAATGAGCTTTCAGGTTTGACTGCTTTTCTACACTTCTGTAGAAGACATCTAATTGTCTAACTCATTAACTATACATTTTCTAAGTCATGCCCTTTTCTCAGAAAAAGTTTTGATCATAATTACTGATCGTGTTTCTTTCATTGATTATTATTAGTTTGTGGATCTTGTTTTACTGAATTAGCCTACTTATTTCTGTCACCTCATGAATACTTAGACTGCCTCCCAAGACAATCTGTTCTTATAATGTGAACACTCATAATTCACGATTGCTCAACGCAACAAACCAATCTCTGACTTTGCACCAGTATAAAATACTTTTCTAACAGCTTCTTAAAAGTGCTAACATCTTGAAATTGCAGAATAGCCAGATAAACTAGATGTACTAATAGGTCTTTTCTAGAATTGTTATCCATTAACTTGACCTCAGAAGGAAAACCAAAGTATTTTTAATGAAAACAAATTCTGAGTTGCTATGAAATGTGACAAATGAGGACACCACTGTAGTAGTATTTTCACTTCTTGAAAAGATAACACTGCAAGGAATCAGTAAAAACTAAGACATCAATAATGGAGTATTCAGACCAATTAAAATGAAGTTGAATACAACACAGCCAAAAGGAGAAATTACTACGGAAAATCATTAAAATGGCTGCACCATGTTGAAGAGACACTGCATGCCTTTAAATGTACCAGAGAATGGTTCTGTTCCACAGTAATTCATATGACTTACTTTAAACAATTTTAACAGAAACATGTCTTTACACTACAAATGTCTAAAATTCCTTTAATTGACAAGTCCTGAACTGGAATGAATAACAGAAAAGATGTTTTCAGTCACGCCTTTACAACACCAAAAAGGGGCACACAATCTTCCCCCTGCACCCTTGTCCGGCAATTTTCCTTCAGTAAATCTGAGGAAACACACCCCTTGGTAACAGAAACTGAGCAGTCTTAGATATATTTGCTTCCAGTTGTGTTAGGGAAGTTTCAGGGGTACCGAACACCCCAGGCATTCTGCTCCCCCTAGCACTATAGGGAGGGACACCACAGCTCAGGGTAACAGGAGTTACCTCGGCTTCAACAGCTCCAGTGTTGCCAGGCCCTTTCTCTCTCTGCTTACTGACCATCAATGGTCCTCGCGGTACCTTACATCTGATGCTCACAGTTTCAATACTGGAGGTGTTTGGCTTTTTCATGAGTGCTCAAACCAAAGCGCAATAAATGCTAAAGTATCTGCAGCATTGGCTGACTGACAAGAGATTCTGAGACAGGTATTTATAATTGTAAAGTTTATATTTACTTTGTAAGTATTAATGGGGTGATCATATTTTTGGTTTCTAAAGAGATGCAAGAGCCAGCTGTGAGTCACGTGATGAAAGACACAACTTGGGTTCCTTTTTGCGCCACAGTGCCCATATATTTTTCCTTCTGAGGAAAGGGGGTTGTTTATAGGACCAAAGCTTATGCTAAGGAGATCAGGAAAAGCAGAATAAAAGCAAGATTTTTTAAAATTTATTTTTAATTGGAAACTATATACCAGAGATTTCCACTCAGATGAGGGTAAACATTCATCTTATGTTAAATTCCTGCAGAAGATAGCCGCAACACTTTGCTGCACGCCAATACAGTTATTATACCGGAGTAGTAGTGTTACTACGCTTTCATTCTATGACATGTGAGAGATATGCATAAAGGCACAAGAAATTGCACATCTGCTCTCCCAGGAGTGGTGTTATAGCCCTTACAGCAGCTTTGTCATATCCCAAACATTTCCAGAAGAACCTCATGAAAGTCCAAGGACTGATTTAGCAGAATCTGTACAGCACTCAATGAAGTCCTCAGTGTTGTTGAGGACTGTGCTGTCAGTGTCTCCATATGCCCTTCCCCGTGTGGAAAGTCTGCCACTTCTCAAAATATTTTTTGATCTTCTTATAAAAGTTAGTTTTACTGGAGGTAAAATACAAGTTAATATAAAATAAATTAGTACTTTAAATATGCAAAAATAATTTTAAGTGGATTTTTTGTATGAACATGTTTTCTAATCTTCCATCACAGAATCACTTGGCAGCTTACAGACACGATGGCCTTATTACCATTTTTGTTTTTTTAATGTGTCATCTACAAATATTAGACAGGAAAGAAGAAAAGAATGAGAGCACTGAAATAATTTAGAAAATTGTGTACATACTTGGCGGCCCTCCCTGATCTTTTGAGTGACACACTTTTCATTAATGAGGAAAACGAAAACCAAAATTGCTGACCTAATAAGCAATGAGAGAATGTAGATGGGGGGGGGGGGGGGAGAGCAGTGNATGGATTGGGATCAAAGGCAGACAAACAGAGTCCTCCTTGGACACCAACCATTGACAAAAGAGGGCTGACCCTTTGATCCCTCAGCTTTGTACTGAGCAGGAGGCAGATGGGATGGAATACCCTGTTGGTCAGTTTTGGGTCACCTGTCCTGTCCACTCCTCCCCGCAGGTGTGACCCCTCTACGCTTTTCCGCTTCCGACCCTCCAACGGGGCAAATGCCAAAGCTGGCTGGCCTTGGTTGTTATAGCAATAAGGATAAGCAAGAGCCTCTCTGCATACCGTCCCTTGGCATCAACTATAAACATGGGTCTTATCACTCTGAGAACAAACACTGCCTGGACAACATGCTGTTAATTTCAGTAGTTAGAAGAGGCTAAGCTGCAAAGTAAAATTACCGAACAGAAAATTGGTTCCATCCAATTGTCCTCAAACCAGGACAATTTCTCTGATATTTTTCTTCAGAATAAGGGTTCATCCTTGGAATTAGCCAGAAAAATTAATTATTTCTCTGTTTTTAATATGGAGTCTATACTTTCTTTTAGTGTACACATTTAATTAATTTAAGGAAATACATGATGTTGATTCTGCTTCTGAGTTGTCTAATTAAGAGTAGCTTAAAAATACTGAGAATAAATACATACTGATGTCAAATTATAGTGAAATTCAATTTATTTATTTTCTAGTCTTATGCCTTCGGGAAATACTAACAATAAATTTTGAAATTAATTATTGTCTGAAACAAAGGTTTTCTATCCCATAAAACTTTTTTTCATTGTAGGAATCTCATAAATGTACTTTGCAAGATCAATGTCTGACGGCATCCTTTGCGATGAATCTTGACAAGGTGAAAAATTGCATTTGTTAGAATATTGGACATTTTAGCTGGCTGTTCTTTCTAGATATAAGTATAAACAGTGATAGTGATGTGATAGGTTACAGGAGGATCTGTTGGGAAACAGAAAGGTAAAGGTCATGACAGCTGACAGGGAGCAGAAGAAAACAGAAATGAAAGCAGATTGTCAAACTTGTTTCATAACAGCCTTCTGTTAGAAGCACTAACACTTCTGTTAGACAGCACTACAATCTCTTTAAAACAGGCACAGAACCACATTCGTGGCTTTGTCATGTAGAAAGTACATACTCAGATTATTACCTTTCAAGGGGAGTTGTCCTACTCCTTTTCATGGACAAAAGTCAAATTTAAATCTTAGAAATATTTTCAACATTTTCGAGAACTTAGAAATTTATTCCTGTTTAAAAAAGTAAAATATGTTATGCCAGTGTTTAAAGCCTTTTCCATTTCCATTACCTTTCTAAATCACAGTGCACTTCTGAAGAAAAAAAAAAAAAAAAAAAAAAAAAAAACCCTCAAAAAACTTTTTGGANNNAAAAAAAAAAAAAGCCCTATACAGACTTTTAGGACAGAAATTAACATACCACAGCGGAGTGGCTGTACTATATCTGACTATGTGGACAGGAAGCCTAGCAACCTGTATCCAGTGCGAATCGTCTCCATAACTGGATGCTCAAGGAAGAATAAGAACACGTTTGATGTCACCCTCTAACAGAATCAAAGAAATCTTGCTTGGATAGGATTTTTGGATGTCACCACTCAGAGTTGAACTTTGAAAACCTCCAAGGATGGGGGTTCCTGGATAACCTGTTCCAGTGCTGCACCACCCTCCTAGTGAAAAGGTTTTTCCTAATGTCCAGACTAAACCTCAGAACCCACCATTTAGTCCCGTTGTCCCTTGTACATAGTCTAGCACAACCAGTCCCCACCCACTCTCACCAAGACACTCATGATTTTTTAGACTTCTGTTACATCTGTATCATATTCTTCCCAAGTAATCTCTTTTATAGACTGAAGAATCCTATCCAATGCAACTGTCCTTTGTACAAAGCTATTGTAAACAGCTCAGAAGACATCATTTGGTCACCCCTGTTGTTCTCTTGTGAATCTTTTCCCATTCTGCTACATTCTTTTCAAGATGAGAGGACCAGAACTGCACATAGAATTCAAGATGTAGAAAAACTATGGATTTATACAGTGGAATAACAATGTTCTCTGTTGTGTTCTCTACTTTTGTAGGAGAAATAAATTCATTTGGTCTTAGTGGAATGTAGAATTTTTACCAGGAAAAATAATCACTAAAAAAAAGAACATTTAAAAACCACTAACACCTTCCAAAAAAGAGGTACATTTTTAGAGAAACTCCATTTAATATGTTTCTGTCACACATCCTATGACTGCAGAACAAGCTTCCACAGAGGTTCAGCCAGATTCAGAATCTGAACTTCATCAGGAGANGGTTGAATGGGAGCCAGTGTCAGTAATCTATGTATAAACACGGAGAACTGTTAATATGTTTCTGTCACACAACCTATGACTGCAGAACAAGTTTCCACAGAGGTTCAGCCAGATCCAGAATCTGAACTTCATCAGGAGAAATTAAACAATCTTCCCTTCAGAAAATGCATTTTCAAAATAAGAAAGTCAGTCATGGACACACTTTCTTCCAAATGCTTCTAATGCTAATTTGCTGAAGCAAAACAACAAATAAACCCACCTTATACAGGAAAGGTGAACAAATGATGAGCAGGTACAACAAATACAAAACTCAAAATAGTAAAAGAATTTTCACATTAAAAGATGTGTATTCAAACCTTTAACAAAACTAGGTACGAAAAGGCATTATTATTTACAGTTATACTATTCTCTCTGTAATGAAATTAAGCTTCGTATTTTGTACTGTTGACGTCCCTCCCAATAAAATTGTCTTTAAAAACACAATATTGACATTTTTCAAAGGCTATTCTCTTCGGAGAAAAGCAGAAATATTTATCAGACCAATACTGTCCTAATGAATTTTTAGAAATGAAGACATTGTTTTCCTTCGAATTTGATTAACTTTTGGGGCTGTAGCACATTAATGTAACCATTACTCATAAGAAAATATGGTAGATTCACAGTTTCACTTAAACTGCAAACACATACAGGTTTTACAAGACTCAAAATAAAATAAACCTTTCTTCCTAACATTATTCTTAAGCTTATTTTATGCCTCCAAACTAGCTTGATTAATTCCTATCATATTAAGAACACAGGTGAATTGCAAAAGCACTATACAGAAACATCAACCTTTTCAGGTCCAATTTTGAGTAAGGTAATTTCATTTTGAATATTCATTTAAGAGGGTACTGTATAATTTTGCCATGTAACAGCATTAATAAAGTATCTAATGGTAACTGTATGCATCAAACAGGCTCCTTTTCCATTACAAAAAGTGTTAATTCTTCTCTAATTAGCATTTATGCCAGAATTTCCCTTTTCCAGCTGGACAGGTCACACAGACTATTGCACAGGTAGGAGTGTTTTCACTGCCACGTAACCAACTCTGCCATATAGGCATAGCACAGTCAGAATTCGTACAGTAGGTTTGATATTTTTCTAAACCTCATCACACACGTTACTTCTTATATGTTTCTCAGTTGTCCTTGGGTAAGCACGTAACTGGAATAATGTTCATTTTGTCAAAATAATTAATTTTGCCCGCTCCTGGCCATTTACTTCCCTGAGAGCCATTCAGGATTGTGTAAAAGTTTTGTAGGTTGGTTCATTTATTTGTTCAGGATTGCCACCTCCTGCCTGATACATTTGTTTGGAATCCTTCATTGCTCCCATGCAACTGGAGAGGTATGTATCATCTCTCTGTGCATGTCATGTCCACAGAGGAGAAGGAGGGAACATGTAACCTAGAAATATGGCACCCTAGACCCAGCTGCCTGAGCCAGAACTCATCTTGCCCCAGAAAGTGCTCCACGTGAGGTTAATTCTGGTACATCACTTAGGCCCCACTAGCTATAGTCTTGTGCATTTCTGGAACATATAAGAATTTACATATAGTAAAGAAACAGGGATATCGGGGTAACAAAAATAATCCAAATCCTGGGAATGCAAATTAAGCCACAGAAAGATACAATGAGCACGCGAAGGCAAAAAGAGTGATCAGATAGTGTGACTAGGGCTCAGGGACAGCCGAGTTTCATCAGTGTACAGTGGCAGTCTACAGACCACAAGCACAACAAGTAAGTTTGCCTCCTGGTTCCAGATCCGAGTTGGTCAACAGTGTCAGCATAGATGTTGCTACATGCAAATCATGGTTTATCTGCAAGCTGGATAATTGGACTACCGTTTGTCAAGAGTTGATCATATATGCAAAATGTTAACTATAAACCAGCCTTCTATACCAAGTTCCTTTCACAGCTGTAGTTTTTGCAGCTTACATTGCCTCAGTTGACAAATTAAGCAGCAAAAAATAGGAGGAAAACTTAATGTGAATTATTTTCTAACAGTTCTCCCAGGCAGAAGCACATTTTGAGCATTCTAACATTAGCCTCTCAGAAGCTTATTTTAACCAGACTTTTTAAACTGTTGGAATCCTATGGCAAGGAATTCATAGACTGCATAAAAATGATCTGGGTGAAATGTGCATATTAGTCTTGCAAGCATATTAATTGCCTTGATTTTTTTAAAAAAATCAAGTAACTCCAGATAAGAGGCTATTGCAATTGCAGACAGCACAAGGATTTCTTACAAAACCCTTATGACAAAAAAGAAATTAATTATACATCAGTGCCGTAAAGCATACACAAGCAACATTTTTACAGACCATAAATTATATACTTTGGAGATTGTCATGAGCACTCAGTACTGGAAAGTCTATCCTGTATTTGCATACTGTTTAGATGTCAAGGGTCATCCAGACAGGTAAAGATTAAGCAAAAGATAAAAAGAATTATTTCCATCTGGATGTTAACCGTAACAGTCTGTAAGTCTCCACAGGGAATCTGAAATCACTTGTAGAAGTAAAATTTAAACATGAAATAGGCTTCTTAAATTGCAAAAGACTAGCAGTTAAGAAAATTATATTACATTTTTCTCTGAAATAATCCAGGATTATTTTGGCTTTTTTATATAATCACTTCTAAGTACTGCAAAGTATGTGATACTAATGTCTTGATATGGGGCAGAAGTCTGAGCAAATAGGAAACAAACTCGCCTCATTACAGCAAGAATAATGAAGGCTAAGCCAGGGACAGACAAATTCTGAGATGATGGGTCTATCTTTACATTCTTATATTTAAATTACTATTAATTCTGCACTTGTCCAAGCATAAAGAAGCAGTGAAGATAAGAAATTCAGTGTCTATTTCCTATCCCAAACTCATTCCATTCTGCCACTGAACGATTTTCCAGATGTGTGCACAACACTATAAACCACTATTTTCTAAAACATTGTGCTCCAGAGAAAGATAAATAATCATTTTACCTATCACTTGAATCAGCTTAAAGCAGGGCACATAGATAAGCATCAAGGAGAATAATCTTTTTAAATAGTTAGGAACTATACTGAGTTTTGGGTTTTAACATTATATTAATATTCCGTAGCAACAACTTGGCTTATTAATAACTTGGGGTAACATTGTGAAGCACTTAAAAAAAGCTCAGTAGTTACAGCAATCTCTAAGGCCACTTATCAATATTTTACGTAGTGCCTGAAATTTTAACTCCTTTGGACAAAGCCAAAAATCAACTGCCTGCTATATGGCCCAGGCATACTAGTAGTTTTTTTTCTAGTCAGTGGACACACTTCTTTCCTTCCATTAAGATGGACCACAGGATAAAAGGATATGCCTTGTTGTCAGCACTGAGCAGCTGCCTAATTAATTAAACTTTCATTTCTTCTTATGAGGAAGTGCCTGCAAGTGTCTGCGTATCAGCGGTTACAGCAGCATGGAGTCTGCTGCCAGAGGGCAGCGCCAATAACCCAACTGAGAAAACACAGATGGCCAGCCGTCGTCCTTTCCCTGGCACTGAGGTAGACAGGGAGGGGACTCCTTCAGAATTGGATGCACTTAGCCTAGCTTGGGCACGCCACCACAGGACAGAACTACAGCTTCACTGGATGCCACTGTTTAAGCCAGATGTCATCCATTCTCTTGCCTTCCTGCTGATCTGCACAACAGGCACTGTATGGCTCAAAGCTGAGAATAACACTTTCTTCACAATTACTGCAATTTATTGATCTCCAGAGAAATATAACAACAGTTCATGAACCTTTACTTCTTCCACTTCACTCACTTCATGTTTTATTCGCTAGTACTTTTTGCAAGATCTAAAAAAAAATTCAAGCCTTTTCATTTTACTTTTCCAATCCTTGAACTGCAGGAAGCAAAACAACTGTGCTGTCTTTGCAGGATACAGGGTGTCCACTTACTAGGAGCTCCTTAAGGAGTTTGATATTCCTGGATATTACTTCACTTCACTATCTACTTTATCACAGTAACATTTTATAAACACTCAAAATCCAATTAGATGCCTTTTATTACAACGCACACTTAATTGTAACACAGTGAAGTCAGTTCTCAGCAGCTTTTCCCAGTCAATTCAAGTTATTTTCACAATCCTGCCTTTTCTTTAGAAAACCTTCAGGCCTATTGATATAATTATCACATGCTAAAATAAAAAAGCCCCTCATACTTTGCTGAATTCTACCTTCTGTCACCATGTTTTAGAGAAGGTGGAGTGGCAGGAATCACAAGACTTTAGCACAGCAGTTGTTGAGAGAGAAGGGAGTGTGACAGATTTGGGTTAATGCCCAATACCTAATCTTAAAGCAATTCATAGCATGGTTCTAACGTATCTCAAAAGCTGAGCAGGAAGGAGAAAAGACGCTAGTGCTAGTCAGGTACTTCTTTTGCTCATGAATGAAGAGTGGTTAAATAGAAGGATATTCTTCCTTCAAAGACACAGTGGAGAAACAGTTGAAATGTATCTTCGTCTGAAATTCAAACACAGCAACCTACAAAAATGCTGATGTTTTCCAAAGATTAAAAGCAAGCATATTCTTTACATTTCATACACTAAGTGAATATTGATTAAAAATGAAAAAAATATTTGTAATGAAATGGACCTTGAGGTATTTTATGCAGCAGTAATTTACGGGGGGGGGGGGGGGGGGAGAA
>VYXH01008598.1:764209-787805 GCA_013397275.1 Burhinus bistriatus
AGGGCGAGAGGGGGAGGGGCGGGGAGGGGGGAGAAAAAGAAACATTTCAAAAAAGCTTGCTGTGCATAAGGCCAACTGACTTGTCCTCCTGCACATTTTTTTTTCTTCTCAGTTATGTTGCGTACAGATAACCTATTAAGTAGGCAGCTGATAAATTTTTCACCATTACCTATTCTGTTCCTGATATTATCCTACTGGAAACTTGACCTTTCCTGTCCATATACTTAATCTATGCACAGTCTCTTGTTCTTTGCTTAGGTTTTCATCTCTTTAAGGCTAGAAATCATAGTATTGTTATGAACAAGTATGGCAGCTGACACCACAAGACCTTAACTTTTGGTTTGGATCCTGAAGCTCACTTGTAGCACAAAAATAATTTTAAAGTAAATCATGGAAACCTTAAAAATGAATCCATATCTACCCAAAGCAAACAAAAAAATGCTTCGTAAAAATTCTGGGTTTCAACCCTTTTCATTTATAAAGCTATATTTAGAAAAGCATGTCATCTGTGTATTTTCTAGACATTGTATAATATCGCAGAAAAATCTTAAGAGATAATCTTTATTTTGCATGCTTGCTTTTTTTTTTTTTTATATCCTGTCATTTTTTTCTCTTACTTCAGGACTTTCCATGCTCTAATTCTCCCTGGATGGTTCTATTTTCTTCAGTGCATTCAATTAATGCAGTTTCCTTCTATCCTACTAGTACTACATAAACAACAATTAATCAGAACCTTTTGATTTATTTCAAATCACAAATTGCATGATCCAGCATTATTTAGCCACCTTTCAGTGTTCCAAAGGTCCTTGTTTAGCATATACCTGAGAGACATATTTAGTCTATATAACTGCAATTTCTACTAAGCAACACAGCAAATACCTCTTGCATGCAAACTTGGAGCATTTACACAATGGATTGATAGCAAAGTCCTTCAGTTTGTTGTAACTGTGGATTTTTGAGCTTTTTCCCCTTACATTTCAGAAATTTCAAAACTTTTTTTCAGGAAAACTGTAAGTCAGATCTTCCCATCCAGCACCAAAATGTATAGGTCAAACCTTTGTAACTTGCAGATCAGCCCATAGCTATGTTATTACAAAAGCAAGCTGATCATATCAAAAATTGCCTCAACTCTCGACCTCCGTTGGCATGGCAGAATGATGTGGTTTGGCTATGACAGATCTTCAACAACTGCTGAGAAGCATCGTCTTTACCACCTAAGAGACACATCCTTTTGCCTAAACAAATAGTCAAACAACTAAAATGATAATTGTGAAGAAAACTAGACAGAAGAAATTGTATAGGTAGAGTTAAAATACTGTGCAGACAACAGAGAAAACTCTAATCCAGAAAACACATTAAAAGGCCTTCAAAAAAAAAAAACCCAAACCAAAACAAAAAAAAAGGCAGCTGCAAAAAAAGCTCACCTATAAATGGACTTTTGTGCTTAAATATCTTGTAAAATTTGAGTAAGAAGTGGCTGTAAGAGGATATAATTTGAAATTCTATTTGCAACCAAGCCTCTATGGTTTAGTATGGCTTTAGAAAAGCTGAAGAAAACTGAAAAAGCAGCAAATAAATATACAAATAAGAGTGGCTATGACTTATGAAGAGAGATTGAAGGAGCTACATTTATGAGCATAAATATTAGACAGATTTAATCAAAGAACATACCCACCCATGCTCTGTGTGACAGATGTCTTATCCTTTAACAGACACTGTTCTGAACACCACAGTTATATTTGTTTTGCCTAATGAGCAAAGACATTAATACATACCCTACTTTAGAAAATAAAAAACCTGGAAAATATTACATCTTATGAATACTTTACAGGTGATTGTGTAAGTAAAGGGAATTATCCAGTGCCTCTGAAGATGGTAGGAATGTTATCGAAGTAGTTATACAAAGAAACATTAACGCAATTCATGAGCAAAATGCTGTTACTCATTAGTAAGAGTAGGAAGATACTACAAATTAAAATATGCAACAACTTAAATAGCACATTAGCAGCCAAGATGAAGGGATTATTCTTGTAGTAGTGCACAGGCTGAGGATATTACAGTGTCCTTGTCTTGCCTTCTATTTTCTGTTATTGCCTCAGTAAAAAACACAGACTTAAGCTTCAAAGTTTTAGGGAAAGGAAAGACTGAAGAATAGAATATTAGATGAAGGTGTAACAAATGTCAGGTAACTCAATTTTAAGTGGAACAATATATAAACAGGTAATAACTTCCACAAATGAATCACACTTCAACTACTCTTCCATGTTACTTTGCTTTTCCATTGCCATTCACTCCTTTGTTTCTTTGCCGAAATCAACATGTATGCACTAGGATGATCAGTTTTAGAGCTCTTCTCAATTCTCTTGGCATTCAAAGGTAAACATCAACAATTCTCTGCTATATTCAATAAAGGGCCAGGGTTCCTCCTGAAAATTACAGTTTTACTGACACAATCCGTAAATTCAGATAAAAGCTGAAAAAAATATTAGCATACACAAATATGCATGTAAGTATAACCTTATCTTAAATATCACATGCATAAGCACTGTAACTGAATTTCTTGGATTTTAAAACCACAGTTTTCAAGCGGCATATTATTACCTGCTCTTGTACGTTGTGCAAGTATATAGGACACATATGTCAATGTTAATTTCTTTTGATACAACTATTAAAGCAGTGAATTGTCTGTATTGGCTGTGTTCATATGATCACATTGCTTATTTTACGGATCTTTTACAATACAAACATTCAAAGAAGTTGCATTTATCACAGTAAGTTCAGTAATTTTTAATAAAATCTAAGAATTCGCTTCGACTTTGTCTAAGTCTAAACCAAATTCAACAGCATTAACTTGGACACCACAGTCTGTATCACGTAGAATGTGGCCTGCCTGAATATTACCCTGTTAAAAGTGCTCATTAATGTCAGAAACAGTATGAGTCACAGGAAATGCATACTTTTACAATAAACCAGTCTCCTATGACATGTACTTTTATTTTTAAATTCAAAGTGAGTTTTTCTTGAATTAGATGCATTAAGTGTTAAGAAAAAGGTTCTCAGTGGCAAGTTTTGTGCACTGAATGGAACAGAAAATGTCAAGTTTCAAGGACTTGCAGAGGGTCTACAGCCATTGCAGAGGGGACAGAATGAACTGGGCTCTGGAGGTCTGCCAAAGCCAATTTCCATCCTTTTTCAGCAGTGAACACTAATCTTGCAGACTCTAATGAACCAGTTCTTAGCTGTAGGAATTTGCTTCTGTGAAAGCTATAATTAATTTAAAAAAATGAAAATTTTTCATTCTTAAAAAGAAACTTTTTGCATCACCGCATAATCAGTAGATTTCATCCTGAAGGACTCTAAATGTGGCTTCACATATATTTGTTACACAGCACACTGGATTCAACAGCAAGGATGCCCCAGAAGCTTTGTGACGTAAAAGTTGAGGTTAAAGAAACATCACTTTTATTCTAGTATTTGCCTACAAAGTCCATTTGAATTTGTTATCAAGACAAAGGGGTCTTGAAATAACAGTCAGAATCATTAGCTACATATTTCTCAACAAAATGTGCAAAACCAAAATAGCGAGTGTGCCTGTGTGTCACACAAAAACTATTCTCGCATTGTACGCTCAAAAAGGAACATCATTGCAATCCCCCATTTCTAAATCTTATATGGAAATCCCAGAACGGCTGATTAAAAGTGTTTTATGCAGTTGTGCCAAATAGGGAGGAAAGAAAGCGGGAATGAGTACTCCAAACTGGGTGGGGGTGGTTTAAAACCTGAATACAAATTGTAGCTGCTATACCTGCCCCTCCCATCATCATCAGCCTGCCCAGCCTCTGGCCTCAAGTATTGTAGAATTTGAGAGAATTTCACTAGAATCCTCATCGGGATCCCAATTTCATAGTAGCAATATTCACAATCTGCTGAACTGAAAGCCTTGCTTTTAAGAACACAGAATTAGTATTTTTAAAGGATTATTTCTTCAGTTATAATTTTTCTTAGTTATAACTGAATATTGATATAGCCAATGTATTTTATGACAAAACTGTGGCCTGCAAAGAAATGAGATGGAGCAACAGAACAGCAATAAGTCCAGAAGAAAAAAACAAAACAAAAAACTTTCATTAAGGAAACAGCAGCTTAATCTTGTTTTGAAGTGGGTGTAATTAATTCAGGGATTAATAAAAAGACTCCATAAAAAAAGACCTCAAAAGCTACCAAACCCAGCTTGTTTCCATTCTGAATCTCTCTTTTTATTTGTAAAGACTGGCATTACAATTGAAAAGGACTCAAAATGGAGTGATGTACACATCACTGGTGTTTCATGATGCAACTGATGGAGTCCCTGAATGGATATTGCTTCAGCTTTGCTTTTAAAAAATAATTTAATGAGAAAATCTTCAACTCCACTATCGATCACAGGTGGCAGAAAAGAAAGAAAGAAAAAGAAAAGAAACCAAAACTACTGTCAAATTCATAACATATACATTGTTGGCTGATGACACTTGTTCCAGATGTACAATAAAGCCCACAACACTTTATTACTATGGATATAATTATTGTGAATGTTTTTTCATGTTGATCAACTTGCTTCTGAAGGTTGTTTTTTTGATTGTTTTAAACTTGCATAATAAACATGCAATGAAACATTTCCTGTTAAAGTGTTTTTTGCAGTCGTCTTGTTTTCATACAAAGATTTCATAAAGTTGCAGTGTTGTATCAGAGCATTACCAAAATAAGAGCAAAAGCTAAAGAGGAAGGTAAATGTGAAATGAACTTGATGAGGATAACCTAATCTTGTCCTGAGACACTCCAGTCCTATTAAAAAGATGTGCACAATCAAATCCCTTCCTCCCGAACCCACTAAAACCACAAAATAAATATTAACTTGGAAGAAAGGGAAGACATAACGGAAAAAAAAATGATGTCATCATGCACTCATCTTCTGCATAGCTCAACCCACATATAGTAAGGCACTATTTCCCCACAACTTAGTGTCCACAACAATCTTTTACAGTGCTCTGCGAACTACATCCTTCCAGGATGATGAAATAAACAGACTGAATGAGTGTTGCTACCATGTCACCCCATGTGTGATCACATAAACAAGGGCATCATCTGGCAGTTTCAGAAATAAGCTGTCTCAAGTCTCTTCTTTTGTGTGCATGTTATGTATAGGGATACCTTTTCGTGTGTGCAAGTGGTTGGTTTGTTTTCCAGAGTTGCTGTTATTTTCCATTGTTCTTTACTCCAGTGTTCTCAAAGCAAATGCACAAGAAAATAAAAGCACAGTTGGGTCATTAAAAACAGAGCTTTGGTGCTTCAAAAAGCACACAGCTTTGGGGATTTAAGAAATCTGTTAGACATTCCCAAAAGAGCTGGGAAATGCATGGACATATTTTCGTCTGGAAATCCTCATCTCTGCTTAGTTGAGCTGGTCTTCATATTGTTTTCGGAAGCAATCACCAGCAGGGAAAAACTCCCAGCATCGTTCTTGATACATTTTCCATACATAGGATTCCTGAAAGAAGCAGATTGTAAATAATTTAACTTGATTCAATGAGAAAGCACCAACCATTACTTTTTTCTTCTTCTTTTTTTTTTTTTAATATACTGCTTCACTTTTTTGATTCTGTGCATATCAGGTTGTTGCATATCAATCTACAAAATCATGTAAATGAGTTTGATCAGTTTAGAGTAGTTTTTAGATTTTTGTCACCTAGTTAAAAAGCACTGGAGAAACACATAGAAGAGGATCAGGTAGTTTAGTTCTTATTGCACATCCAGGAGTACTGAAAAGCTCAATTAAAGCTGGTCATGAGACAAATACCACAGTAAGTAGAATATTTTCTGTCACAGAAATTTGACTGAACTTCTGCATCAGTCATTTCAAAACATGCCTACACACAATACATAAACCAAAATGGCCTTTAAAGGTATGCCTTAGAAGAGCAATATTTTCTGGATCAGTGGTGTTTTTTTTTTTCTTTCTGATTATTTCTTCAGGTAATGATATGTCAGTTTATTTCCATTTTAATCACACCACTTAAATGTGCTTTTTATTATACAAATTCCATGGTAGAAAGGACATGCGTTACACAAGTTATGTAGTATGAAGTACTCTCAATTTTCAAATTATCAGCTAATAGTATGAAAATTGAATAGCTAGGAAAAATTTGGCTTCAGTGAATACAGTAGGATACTCTCTGTGCCAAAAAAAAAGAAAACGCAAATAAAAAAAAGACTTTTTAAAAAATCTCATTGAATATGAAATTCTCAAATTACAAATGGATGTTCAAAAATAGCAAAGCAAATACACAAAATCTGATACTGGAAAAGGCTGAGAAGATTTATGCAAAGATGATTATAATTTCCCAGTACATACATCAGAGTTCAGAAAGAGTAAGCTACAGAGATTTTATAGCAAATCACTCCTCTGACCCAAATCTGTAGGGCTATGTGTTTTTTGTTTTCTGATCTGCAACATGGGAACGTTTGTTTAGTCAGCTGCATGACTATCACTAGAAAAAAAACAGTAGGCAGTAAATTTGATACATTTTTTTACTGACTTTAAGTATACTTAAAGGAAGTTGAAGGAAGCACCAGAAGTTTGAAAGAACAACAGCAAAGAAGAAACCTCCAGGGAAAACTGCTCTCACAGGTTTCATTTTAAATATATGCACAAGCTCTTTCATATGGACTTACCCAAAAACATAGACATAGAATATTATATATAGATAATAATAAAGGGCAAAGACTATTAAAAAAGAATCAACAGGGAGAAATGAAGAGTGCTGCTTTCACAGAATGCTTAAATGTTCTGTTTCTCATTATTTTTGTTTATAGTCTGTATTTATATTTTGTGGAAGTAACAATTTAAGAATAACAGGTCAGATAAAATAGCAATAGAAAGTACTACAGAATTGACACTCTATCTAACATTAAGCAACCAAACTCCTAAGAATTGATTAGAAGAATGACAATTAAGTTACATACCGCATAGGGAGCTATTCATTAGAATACTTGCCATTTTGCCAGGCCTGAATGATTTTTATTTTAGAATCAGTCTTATTTAATAACTGTTAAGATTCACAGAGTTGTTGAACCTACCTGTCCCGTATGCTCTGTTTCATCTTTGTTAATAAGATACATCAGAAAAAACCTACAAGCAAAGAAACAGCTATTATGAATACAATATTTGGAAACATGGATATTTTTCAGCACGTTGTTTACAGTGATAACGCTGTTCATGGACTTATGAGTTCCAGAATTCTATTTATGATAATATTCCCAGACACATTAGATATACTTACCTGACACTGTTGACATTCACTCATTGTTCAATTAATAGTATGCTAAAATGCAAGAGATTCAGTTTGACTTACAGTAAATAACAACTCAGTTGAAATACATATTTTTGTAAGCTTTCTAATCTGAAAATTATAATGGACTTTTTCTTGCCCATGAACACCAACTTGGAAGTAGACAAAGAATAGTCATTGGAACTTTTTTCCCCCTCTACTCACAATGAATAAGAAATGCTGAAGATGATTAAGAGATTTCTTTTATTGAAATTATAGATTGGTGATATTTTACTAGTGTATGTAACTGAAGATCAACATAAGCAGAAAAGAACTTGTAATTTTTTTTAGACATTAGACTTGAGGTTTTGAGATATCTGACACAGTAGGTGATGATTTCAAAATTTCACTCATAAAAGATTCTCTCTAAACATTTGTAAAAATATGAAACGTGATCATGCACAAAAACACCAAACAACATTTCCTCAGGATGATGCACCTAGAGCAAGCATGCTATAGTATGTTATTTGTATAGTACTTTGTAAGCAGGAACAAAATCCTACATGACAGTGCTTTTAATGTATTTTGTTTGCACAACCTGTTTTTCAGGTGGAAGTTCTTTATAGGGATGTTTGATTTTACAGTCTTCTTATTTTGTGCACCTACAGTGCCAGTTTATAGACACATAGTCACAATCCATCCATTGCTTCACACTGACAGCACTAGTATAAAATACACTTTGGCACTGGATTTTCATCTGTATTTGACAGGACAGGAACAGCATGATACAGTGATTGTGGACCTGATAAATGGTTTTATTTCCAGATTTAAAAAGACCGAGTTTAGTGGTCACTGATGCTCTGCTTCAATTTTCCAAAGCTGGTCCTCACACCCTTGGTCTGATCCCTCCGCTCTCTAGCTCCTTGTTCCAGTTCCCCTACCTCCCTTTTTCCCGCGTTCTCTTAGTCAGGCTCAGCACTCCACTCAAAATATTTTGTCAAATGTAATTTTTCTCTCTTTTGCCTTACTGCTTTGCTTATGCACTCTCTCCATCGGTCTCCAGGCTAGGTCATACTGTTCCTCTGTACCTTACACAACACATTCAATTTTACAATGCCTCCACAGCCACATACTAAGTTCCCAGATTCCACCTCCCAGCACACACAAACTTCAGGTGTCATAACCAAGTTGGAAACAAGGTAATGAATTTCCTTCATTCCTTGCTCCCATTGCCACGGAATTACATATTCAGACAGCATGAGAGCACATCAAAGCCAAACAGTACTAACTCTTACTTATGCAAGAGAGCTAATCAGGTACTTGCAGTGGCTGCAAGGGTCATGAGTTAGCGAGGAGTTCATTTTTACTGTACTCACAAATAATTGGCCAAGTTGTGCTCCTGTAGTGTGTGTGTTTCAAAGCCATGGGGGACTGTATCAAAGTAGTCATTTCCTATTCCACAGATAAAGCACTTTGTCTGAAAGAAAGAATACAGAGCACTTCAACACCATATATAACTCTGCCCCCCTTGAGAAAAGACCAATAAAAATGTAACCATTCTTGAAAATGGCACTGCATCATGTATAATATCTGCTGAACAAAAAGGGTTTTCTTTTAATAATTGGGACTGGATATCTCAGCCAAAACACTTGAATAGAAGTTTAACTGCCATCAGAATAGCTTCTTACTGTTTAAAAAAAATATCTTTGCCAACTGTAAGTGAACAGGTATCAGGAGAAAGAATGGCATACAACAGTCAAAGAGGATTTTTCCTTTTTTTCCTTTAACACTGTAAGTAGCACTCACTGTAAGATATGGCAATATTTACCTCAATGCCTGTTGTGCTTGTCCAGCTGAAATCCAATATGCTCAAAGTTTAGACTACAAAACAACAGTGGGTTTCCAACACTTTTCTGAGTTCTTATAGTCATACTTAAATGACAGAATAGAAAACCACCAAGTACAGGATATTTTCACACATTGATTAACCAAAGAAAATTAATTCCGAGATGAACTGTAACATGACGGTGTTAACATCCTGTGTTAGAAACCTCTAGTCCAAAGATCCAAAAGACTTAAATAGTTATAGACATGTAACTCATTCTAACATACAGCAATGTACAGATTTTTCTTGTTTACAAAAATGAAGACACAGGGACTAGTCTAAACTTTAAAAAGTCATAAGAAAAAAAGCTGGTAGGCTTTTTGTCTGAATTTTTGTTAACTTACCACTGACAGCAGAAAACTGTCCACACTTGATCTGGAGATATTAAAAAAATTCATACTAGGCACTGGAAAACAAACCCAAAACATGCTAAGAGCAGAATATCTGTTTAGACAACCTGGGTTTGTGTCCCATGCGAGGTAGCAGCTAGCACCTGTTAAAGCATAGCATACCTCTTTCATAGGAGGCAGCAAAGAGTGGTAAATGCTATTCAGAACCTGGATGCTAGCAGAGTTTCCTCTTCATAAAATTGTCTACAAAGAATTCTATTAGGTACTAACAGAACTACTTACGTAAGTTATTATATTTTAATGGATACAAAAAAAAGTAAAAAAAAAGTCAGTTATTATTTCCATCTAATGAACTGAGATGTGAGAGTAGAATCTCAGTCAGGACATTGTATGATATTGGACCATGTACAGAACTGTATTTTCCTCTTAGTTTAAAAAACTATCCACTAGCTAGATCACATTTTGATTGAAAACAGACATTCATGAAACCTGGAAATTGGGTATGGTTCAACAACTGCGTGTTCTTACCTCCATGTCTTCCTTAACTTGCTCTTGCTGATCTCTTAACTCACCAAAAGCATCAATAATTAAACCTAGGGTTTAAGTTAAAATGGTAGTTAATGTTAAGAACAGAACTGTGACAAAGGATATTTGGAAATCAACGGATAACTCTGACAATGAATATTAAATGAGAATCTTGTACAGAAACAATAGAAGCCAATATACATTCCAAAGACCACAAAAACAACGCAATACGTGAAGAAAAATGAGCAAGTCACAGAAAAAGGCTACCAGTAACATGGTTGGCAGTACCATTTGGAATTATAAAATGGGACAAACAGACTTCTGTTTTATTCACAGTGCTCTAATCTTGATTCAGTACATGAAGACGTATGTGGTTTTACAATGATGGAGGCTTTATTATAGAAAAAATACTACTGTATGTTTAACAGAGTTCAGGGATTTATTACACGGCAGATGCAGAGAGGCCCAGAGCTCTGTGCAACCTCTCTCATTACGGTTGTCATGTAGTATAAGGTTCCACTGTCAGAGCTCTAGAGAAGTAAGGGGTCATTTCAGGGAGATAAAGAATGAAGAAAAACCACCACACGCTCTATGGATCAGATTATAAATTCTTTATGATTCTCTCTTTGTTTACACCGATACAAATAAGGACTAACTCCACAATCATTATTGACACTACTGTGCTGTAAAACTGATGAATACCAGATGAGAACGATACTCAAAGCTTGACAGCTAAGGCCTCTACTCTTCAGCCCCTCACAAAATGAAGAAACAAAGGAGTACAAGATATGCCACTTCAGGCTAGAAAAAATTTTGCACCCTCCCCAAGCCCTTTAAAAAACTTGTTCCTTGAGTAAGAGTTATAAACAATTTACCACGAGCTCAGTCACCTTCTAAACTTCCTTGTAGGAAATAAGAAAGCATCCTTACTGCTGTCAAAATCATCACAAATTAGCTGCTAGCTAACAGAAAGCAATAATGTATCACTATAACAGCAACCGGACCTAACAAAAATCATTACATGTTTTTCCAAAATGAAGAATATACTTCTGTTAATTTGTGCACACTTTAATAAGAGATGATCTTCTTGGTACTCTTGACAGTCTTTTGAAGGTATAATATGTAAACAGATGGGGCTTTTAAGTACTATAGGCAATAACATCAAACATCATTAATACAAACATAATGGAAAAAAAACCTAGAAAATTCCCAAAATTCGGTATCCCCTATCCAGATTACAACAGCAAACCACACTACCAGTCAAATAGTTTCATTCAAATTCAGAAGCTAACCTGATGGCAATGGACTTTCCATTGTCATTAACCAGGATATAGTAAAGCTGTTTCACATCAAGAACCTTTCTTCACTCTTTGACATCATTCAAGTAAGCAGGTATCAGACCAAACAGAGGGATTTATGTAAGAAAAGATTAAACCTCTTAAAGCTATGTTCCAATTTTCACGCCACTAGCACCAACCTGAAGATTTGCCAGACAGTCAAGAACATTAGATGCTGGCAGTGGGAATACTGACAGCATCAGCTACTGTTTTTGTCCACAGAAGCTCACAAAAGGTGGGTTATGCTGAAGGACATTTTTAAGGTGATTTCTAATCACTTCTCTTGCTGATTACTTACAGGAGGCTTTTAGAAAGGTCAATGAGAAGATAGAAACTGTAGTGACACCAGTATTCTCACAGCAATGAGCTTTTTTGTTTCCACTAATCCAGTTAGAGCCTGTTGATTTTACAGAGACTAGGAAGAACAGCATATGGATAAAGTCCAGCTCGGTGAGATTTACTATATAAATCTGTCTTTCATGATCTGCCCTGGTGTATGATTACCATAGCACTAAGATCTTTGTGCTGCTAAATAATGCTTTCAGTCTCACCATGGGTTACAAACATATACCTTGAATAATTGCAAGCAGGATGACAATCACAAAGAAGAAGAAAGTGATGTCAAAGATAATCCGATAGATTTCATATTCATCTCCTGCTGGATCCTCTATTTCATCACCAATGCCTCCACCTGCACGTACTCCAACGTACATGTGAAACATGTAGCACTAGAAAATACAAAACAAAGGGATACAAAGTTTGTAAAAATACCCATTGTTGCAAATTCAGTAACTAGCAGAACCGGTCTATGGCCTAGCAATTACACTATGTCATTATCTTTTTCTCCCCTTTTAGGTTACATATATTTCTGAGGGAGGTGAAATACTGCTATGCAGCTGAAGCTACAGTATTTCATGTTCTGTCATTATGTGGCAGTTCAAAAAGATAAAAGGTTCAACCACCTTAAGCCCAGCATACGCCATGATCCACAATCATTTCAGTAACATGCAAATAGGAAATTCCATTATCACCACAGCCATCTCCTTTTCCATTTTCCTAACTCAAAAGTGAATGACTTTCTTAATCTTTGGTGTTTCAAACAAAAATTTTAAAACAAACAAACATAAAACCTTTGAGAATGTGCAGAGAACAGGCTAATGATGGAAAAAGTCTGAGACTAATACTATGAAACTACGATCTAACAAGTGGTATAATAGGTCTCTCTGTATAGTTGTGGGGGATGCTGACAATACAAAATTTCCAGTTTATCATGCTATAATTTAATAGAAAATTATGATATCACTCTCAGAGGTTTGGACCAGCGCATTGGTTCTTTTTCTTTAAGTAGCTTTGCAAACTACAGTTCCAAGGTTCTCACTCCCTATCAAAAAGTAGTGATGACAATAACAATAACTAACTCCTACTATCTAACCATACCAAAAATCCATTATTTTATTTCTATGCCACACTTAACCCCCAAATCCCTTATGTAAGAAATTGGTATAGTAACATATAATGCTGAGTGACCAACGGCTGAAAAATGTATCAATTTTTAGAGTTTTTATTTCACCATCTAAAGTCAATCATTAACTTAATGACTGAATATCATGTTAGTTATCTAAAAAGATTTAGGTATTTTTCTATTTCTAAAAATAAAAACATATTCCCTGTACTTTTTTTTTTTTTTTTAACATCACATTGCAAGTCTTAGTGCTTTTACAAAAAACAACCCCGATTTTACAGCATATCACATGCTATTCTAACTCATTCCTGTACAATATTATAGCCTTTTTGTAAGTGTATTTTCAGAGAATTACAGAGCAGGTCAGGTCAGAAGGGACTTCGAGAGGTCTCTGGTCCAAATCCTGCTCCAAGCAGGGTCCGCTATAAGCTCAAAGTTGCTCTGGGCTTTATCCAGCCAGGTTGTTACAACCTCTCTGAGCAACCTGATCCACTGCTTGGCTCTCCTCAGTCAGAACACCTTTTTCCATTTCATGTCCATGGTCTGCTGCCATGCACTGCTGTAAAGAGCCTGGATTTGACTTCCCAATAATCTCTCTGCAGGCACTGGGGAGCTGCTCTTACACTCCCCTCCACCACAAAGCTTTCTCTTCTCCAGGCCAAACAAGCCCAGTTCCCTCAGCCTCTACTCTGAGGGCAAATGCTCCAGCACCTGACAATTTAGTGGCCCTCCATTGATTTATGCTCCAGTTTATCTATGTCTTTCTTGTACTGAATATCCCAAACTGGACAAAAATATAAATATACTAGTCGGCTTCTACAGTTTATCTAATTATTGGGCTTTTAAATGATGTCCTTTCCCTGGAAATGACTCATATTGCATAACATACTGAAATATATATAACTTTGTTGTAGATGATTGCTTTTAGAAGCATATTAACAGCAACACATCTTAGAAATTCTTCATGATTTAAGCTCTACGTACCATCCACAACTGCAAAGCCTTGCACTGTCTCAGTAAGTACAAAATAATTTTCAGTGGTTCTGAGCACAGGAGAGATTTCAGTAACAGAACTGCCAATTGAAGATAATCATGGCAATTCATGCTAAGGGAAACTGATGGATTTCCAAGCTTAAACAAGCATTTCAGTACCTAAATTACTTATGAAATTCCTTGCCTGTAACTGACCCTCCTCCTGAATGGCCTGCAGAAACTCAAGATTCAGAAGTACTGTCCTTTAACTGCCTCGGCTTAACTTCACAGCTTGTATTGGTTTTCATGTTTTGAGAAACTATAGCAAAGAATACCATCACATTTCTTCTATTCATTTATAGATGTGTTTGTTTAACATACACAGGGTATTTGAAGTTGTTCAGGATGTTCATTGTATTTGTTCCTTTGCCTTTAACTATAGTCTTTCCTGTTGCTGGCTAATGATATGACTGCACGAATAGGAATTAGAAGAAAGTCAGAACAAAAACACAACAGTTTAAGAAAAAATCTAGAAAGCAAACTACGACGTACTGTTAGCATATCATCACATTTCATGTCTGGCATATCACCATCTTCACTCTTGTTGTAGAACTTGCGGAAAAAATTGAATGCCACTACTGTGTACAAGTATACTACTACTGCCAGTAATCCCACTGTTAGGACAAGCTGGAAGACAAAAATACAGAACAGATATAACACCACCACGGAATTATGCTATACAATTTTCTTTGCAAAAAGAGAATGAACGTAACAATAATCTATATGTACTAGCAGAAGGAAAACTTTCCTTACTTTTTCTCTGTCTCTTTGCTTATCTGTGTAATATTTGTTAATATATCTGCAGATTTTCATGCAAAGATTGTACATTTCATCTGCTTTATTTTGAAGGAAAACTATGTTTCAGAACACAATTACAAAGACAAACCTTGCAAAATCTAGTAGTTACAGAAACAATCAAACAATCAATTAGAATCATATGAAAACCTCAGAGTCAGATAAAAATATCTGAAAGTTTACTCCCTAATAGTACGGCAATTTGATATCACCTATTATATAATTGCAATATATATTTATTATATTATTATATAATTGCAATATAGTATTTCTACTAATTTACTACTGAAACAATTTTGTTTACATCTATGAAATCACATATAAAACAAACAGTTCCTAATATTATAATATCTACCTCAGAGAAGCAGCAACAAACATCCCACTGGTGAACTGCCTCATTAAAATTTTGCCTTGAGCTTTATGGAAAGTGAACTGCAAGATCCTGCAAATTGGTATTTCACTAGCTGTCAGACCTAAAAAGTTCCCCCCCTAAATAATGCCCCCTAACTTCATAGATAAATTGCTAAAACTTCAGGACTATTTTTAAAAGGTAGAATACTTCACTTTTTTTAGGTGTAGACTGATTTTTTTGCTTTTTTTGCTTTTTTGTTATTTTAAGAAATCAGAATTAAGAATTTAAGAAATTCTGTGCTTTTAAGGGCAAAAGATGCAGAAGAAGAAAAGATGCAGAAGATTGTTACACAAATTAAATGTAAGTTTGCCACATAAAATAAACAAATAACAATTTGTCATGGTGACTTCATACTTAAGAGTCTTCTATATGGCATGTGCTGCACTAGTTATTTTGGAATATAAAATGTATCCATTTACATGCGTATTACTTTGTAAAAAACGTTGACAAGGGCAGTGCATTTGAAGGTAGAAGTAAATTTGCAAAACAAAGCATCTCAGTCACCTTTTGCATTTACAAAAAATCATTGCTACTGATTTTATGTTTCTCTAGTATCAAACTTGCTTAAAACAAAAGAGAATAAAAACAAAACCCGCTGAAAAATAACTTGCTGCTGCTAAATTTCAAAATGGCACTTGCCACCAGATTTCTAAAGCACCTACACTGTATAAAGTCAGAACCAAAGTACCATCGTACTGCAACAGCATGTAAGTATACACAACAGAGAGGATCTTCATGTTACCATTCCCAGCCCACTTGAATAAGAATTATGTTAGCTGCCTTGCTGGAAGATCTTATAAGCAGGCCAAGGATGGCTTTTTTTTCATTAAAAACTGTTTACAAAGGTCCTTTGAAGTAGGAAGGCTATCAGACTTGCAGAACATTAAGTCTCAGGTTATATAAAACGCCATTCCTACAACAGATCTCAGTAGATGAAAAACCTTAGTTATTTTCTTTACTTTAATCAGAAATGCAATTTCTGATTTTATAACTTCTTTAATAGAAGATTTCTCATTATCAAAGAGTTTCTCTAGCAGACCTCTAACAGAAAGAGTAACCGGGTCTCAAGTGGACCTTTCTTTAGATGAATCTTGAAATAATTTTAAACAGCAACTCTATAACACAGTTGCTTATAACAGCTAGAGACTGCCATACATCCTAGCCCCATTTTCTTATGGTTATAAATCCCATTGGCTAGTTTTCCCACTGACCCAAGTTCTAAACGTAATGACGAAAGAATAATTCTGTTGTCAACAGAAAGAAAAGAGATGACAGTTGATACCTGTTTCCCATTGTGGGTCACTGATGACAGGATAGTTCGTAATGTCTTGAATCCCATTGCAATGTCAAGGAGATGCGCAGCAAAGAAAAAATTGTTGTAATGGCCAAGGACTGACATGGTCATGTACCAAGCTAGGTAAAGGAAAGACTAACAAAAAAACAAGTATATCACAAAATAAAACTCACAGCTATTATTTTTAACTTAACCCACAACACTAAGGAAAGGTAAAAATTGCTCAAACGTGCTTTTCTTTAAATAGAAAACAATAACTTTTTTCACACAGATTTTGCTAGATACCTTTGAGAATTTTCTTTTGTGCAAAAATATTAGATCAGCAAATACAGAGTTCACAAGAAATAGTCAAAACTGACATATTCTGAGTTGTAATTTGTAAAAACTAATTTTGAAAATGCTAAAACCTTAATTGTTAAAATTTCTAATGTAAAAAGTTTTTTCTGATTTAAATTATTTTTTGTTTATTAATTTCTAAATAATTATATTAAAATATTAAAGCCCTGAGGTGGTTAATGACAAACAAAAGGACTCTGCAAGCTCCAAAAGGAATTTTGTAATTAATTCAAACTATTGAAACTACTACTTAAACATAAGTATTAAGTAGTTTATTAACTATTACTACAAATGTTAATTTCTTCTTTTCCTCTATCATTTAATTTTTATTGGAGTTAAAGACAAGTAAATATTTAGAACAAAAATTACAGTCCCTCCCTTAGAAAAACCTAATCCTAAACAAACTAACTCTTTACAGATTGTTCTGTCTGTAGATCTGGAGAGTTATCATTTCACTCTTCCTGACTAAGTTAGATTACATTTTCATTCTCTGGCAGTCCTAGTTCCAAAATTGTTTGCTCCCCAACCATTTTTTTCCACCAGTACAATAAGTTGAGTTAGGCAAGCCATAATCATAAGACTCTTAATAATCAGATGATGAGTGACTTATTAAACTGCAAGGTATTTTAACACTCTTGTTTACCATTCCTTTTGTTTGTTTATTTTTAAAGATTCATTTTTTCAAATCATTAAAATAATCAGCCTCATTCTATGTCACATCCTACTACCAGTCTCAGTGACAAAAATTTTAGTAATTCCACATACATTAACTATACCAATCTGACTGAGCTCCAGGAATATTCAAGTGTTCATGAAGTTTATGAACAATATGAAAATGGCAAACAGGTTTTATATAATCAGTTTTCTAATTTTACAGCACAGTGCTTGCTTATTGCTCCTGAATAAAGCATATCAGAAGGGGGGGGTAGGAATTGACTGAGGTTCTATAGACTAATACGGATGTAACTGGTAAAAGACTTCAACAATCTCTTTTTAAGCTTCCAAGATTTTCTTCATCTATGTAGTAAAGAGTATATTACTCTATAGAAGGTGAATACATGCATATATATATATATACTGATAAACTTACATTATCAGTGAAAACAACTCCTAATTTCCACATCTGATACTTAACATCAATGGAATTTAGCCTGCAAAAATAAATAAATAAATAAATAAATTGCATCTTAAATCAAAACACAATAGGAAAATATGCAACACAATCTGCAGGAAGTGTATTGTCACACAAACACAGGACACAACAGCTGATCTATTTCTCCAAAAGCTGAAATACATCAGAACCTTGTTCTAATTCACATTTTTACTCTGGAACGGACCTGTTAAAAAAAAAAAAGGCAGAAAACCAAATTAATAAATACTGGTTGGGATTCATCCGACCTAATGCTGATTGATGTCTACAACATAATCATCTACATACAAGTGAAATGAACTGTCTTTATAATCCATGGAGAAAAAGAGAATTAGGTTTTTTTTAAACGTGAGCCATCTAAGCCTAAAGTAGCTGTCAAAAAAGGTAAGAGAATTTGCACCCCATAATGCCAGTTCTTTACCATTAGTTATGATAGCATGCCTTGGGTGATACAATTAGATTACATTAAAGACAGTGAGGTGAAATGAATCTCAGCGCTTGTGTCCTTTGCTTTTCCCACTGATATCAGGAATAAATGTAAATGAAAGAGAAATGTATACTAAAAGCTTTTGCAGAAAAGGATCTGGAGTTCTTGGTGGACTGCGAGTTGAGTATAAGCCAGCAATGCACCCTCACTGCAAAGGCTAATGGCACCCTGAGGTCCCTGAGGAGGACTGTTGCCAGTAGGTTGAGGGAGGTGATCCTTGCCCTCTAACTCAGCACTGGTGAGGCCACACCTGGAGTGCTGGGTCCAGGTCAGGGCTCCGAGTTTCTTCCTCAGTTTTTGTTGCCTTGTTAGCCAGTTAGCCTCTTCTACTGCTCTCCTCTCTTCAAAAAACTTCTACGTCGTCCAGACTGATATTGTAAACTATTCTCCCCAACTTTTTCCCTTGTATTTCTTTAATTGATACCTTTAGGTATTAATTCTCCTCTATCAACACAAATAAATGTCTCAAGGCCACATTTTTTGCACTAGAATTAAACCCATTAATTTGCTTGAAGCATTTTTTTTCCTCTATAGAGAAGTGATACAACTAACATACCAAACAAGACATATATCGCTTTTGCTTGTAACTGTATCTTGTCCTCTATTTTTTGACTTTTTCTTTTTGGAAAGGTTTGGATCATCTGAGTTATATTGACACAAAATATTCTAAACCTGGATTACAATTTGGAAACAAGTATAAATAATAGCATCTGTCCTACTTTTAACCTTAAAATGTAAGTGAATTCAGTGTTCCTGAAAAAGAAGAGCTGCTGACAATGACTAAACAAGTAGAAATAATGCTGGCAGATCTCATACACCTGCCATATATGAAAGCACATAGTACTTCTGTGCCACATGTTTATATGGAATTACCTGAGGCCTTAGATGGAATACCAACAGTTAAATTCTGGTCTATCAAGGTCTGATTTCCAAAATTCTTACCTGTATAGCCAGGGCCACTAACCATAGGAAAGTAATAGTTTCATTTGAATATTACACTTCCAAAGAATACTTTGCCATCAAAATACCAAACTCCTACTTGTATTATATGCAACAGTATTTACTCTGCAACACAACCAAAAATTAACGCCATTTTTACGCATAAAACTAAAAGGCAAAAGACTCAAGTTGAACCTCCTGTATGATAGTATAAACACTACATAGATATAAGCGGAGCTACTGTAATTGAAAAACAGCATTAAATCAAACTTAGATCAAGACCTCCACTCCAAATAGTCTACAACCTAGTTGAATTAAGAATTAATTTTTCCTTCTGAAATGTATTAGTCTACTTGAATAAAAAGGGAAAAGCAGGAGAAACATAGTAGAATATTTCTGATTTATGAAAGATTTGACCCTTGCTCTCAAATTTATACATGGCAGGTCTTTCATACATACATTTTACTTCTATGCAGAAAACATTTAGATGATACAGCAACACATTTAGGGTCAATTTTTTTACCCTTTATTCATGGTGAATTATACTCTTCTGCCTTCACTGAACTTCCACAGGACTATACATTTAGCTCAGAGCAGGTAAAAGAGTGCAGTTATATTAATAATGCTCCGTAAAGACAAAAATAACAGAAACTCGGAGACTAATGGTGAATTCTAGAGTCTATTATCTAGTTAAACAAGATTCAACAGGCTTTAATTTTCTTCTTTACCATTTCATTTGTTAGTTTTTTTTTTAACCTATGCAAAGGCAACAAATTACTATGTTAACAAATCTGAAACTTCTCATAAGGTGGTGTGAAACTTTTTTAAAGAATGAGGGTTGATCATAGTTTACTAGGCACATTGACGGCATGGTCAGCAATGGGTTTTGCATCATTCTTCCCTTCATGGTAGGTAGACAGCAACTCTGCAGAAACTAAAGCCTAAGGTTTCACCCGAGTTTCTTCCGTGGTAACTCGGGCCATAGTCACTGGGTGACATTTACTGTTTTTTTCTAACAGGCTTTCAAGTTTAAAAGGATGGAAAGATGCACTCTCAACAAAATTCACATTCATATCTTGAAATAAATTATTAGAATCATGCTAGTCTCAAAGGTCCCCAAACTACTATGCTCCAGATACCATAGAGTACAAAAAGATAAATCTAGCATGATGCCATTTCACCAAAGACAGGAATGCTTCTTGAACAATCAAACGGCTTCTCCAACAACAGTCTAAGACAGCTAAGAGCTGCTGACACCCATTTTCATCAACCACAAGTTATAAGATTATTTTCTAGCCCCAAATTTGAGTTATTAAAGAAATCAAAATTTATAGAAAACTCTGTCCTAGAAGGAAAAGGAAAAAAAAAAGGTCAAAAATGTTAAGAACAGTTTCTCATTGAAATATTGTTCAATAATATATTCAGGTGGTAAAATGAACCAAAACCTCCTGAAATTTATTTCTGATAATATTACTGCACCATTGAACAGGCCATCATACACTGTAGTACTGTAGTTGTAGTAGCTGAGTTTAGTGGTCATGAATGATGGCAGAGTGTGAGAATGCACAATGTGAATAAGTGATAGGAAACCCGTGAGAAATTGCCTGTATTACATTTGACTGCAACCTGCACTACTATTTCATCATGTTCAACAGCACTCAGACTTTTTACAGATTCTTTCTTAAGGCCTACTGCATTCAGCTGTTCAAAGTATAACGTAGTAGGTTTTCAAAAGTTACTCTTTCTTCCCTTTAAAAATAAAAATCCTCAGGCAATTGAATAATACTAACGTTAACTGGAATCAGAAAATTTTGAACTTTTCATCCTGAATCATTTTAATGTTTGTATATCAGAGTTGTTCAGAGCAGCTACAGGGCATTGCCAGCTGAGGAACAACTATCATTACTTCAAGTTCAAACTGAAAAACAGCCTTGCAGCAGCATTTAACCTTTTCCCAAAATGATAGACAAACTAAAACTGGGAAGAGTCAGTTTTAATTAGTTAGCTCTTCACATTCACCCATCTTTCTATAGGAAAATCATTAATGAAAATATGATCATTCTCACCAATTAACGAGTTTCAATGTAGGTATTTAGGAAGATCTTCTGTTTATGTTACTATTTGAACAATAGAAAGCATCCCATAGAAGCATGGCCAGCAGGTCGAGGGAGGTGATTCTGCCCCTCTACTCCGCTCTTGTGAGACCCCACCTGGAATACTGTGTCCAGCTCTGGAGCCCCCAGCATAAGAAGGACATGGACCTGTTGGAGCAGGTCCAGAGGAGGGCCACAAAGACGATCCAAGGATTAGAGCACCTCTGCTAGGAGGACAGGCTGAGAGGGTTGGGGTTGTTCAGCCAGGAGAAGAGAAGGCTCCGGGGCACCCTATAGCAGCCTTCCACTATCTGAAGGGGGCCTACAAGAAAGCTGGAGAGGGACTTTTATAAGGGCATGTAGTGATAGGACGAGGGGTAATGGCTTCAAACTGGAAGAGGGGAGATTCAGATTAGATCTTAGGAAGAAATTTTTTACTGTGAGGGTAGTGAGGCACTGGAACAGGTTTCCCAGGGAATCTGGCGAGGTCCCATCCCTGGAAGTGTTCAAGGCCAGGCTGGATGGGGCTTTGAGCAACCTGGTGTAGTGGGAGGTGTCCTTGCCCATGGCAGGGGGGTTGAAACTAGATGATCTTTAAGGTCCCTTCCAACCTAAACCATTCTATGATTCTATGACTATTTATTAATTGATAACTGGGTAGAAAATATTACCATTTTTATTGCACGGTGTCAGAATAGTGCTCCTTTTGTGCTAGGCACTAAACAACATCAGCAGGTGACACGTTATACAGAATGGTGCCAGCTGACCATTACAAAAAGAAAGCATTGAACTGAAACAAAACAAAACAATGACTTACTCTGTGTCTTTAAGTTATCTGTCTGTCTTGGAGATACAGTACATAGGACAGATAATTACTTCAAAGTACCCTACACAAAGCCTCTGCAAGGATACATCAGGCTTAAGATTCCCAAGTAAATAATCCAAGGAGGAAGTATCTTACGTTAGCACCCATAAGTGGAAAGGCTTGAAGTTGAGTTTCCCACACACGTTTTGTTCCTCTCAATAGAACAGGCTGGGAATTTGGACATTACACCTTAACAGTAACTACACCTGCCTCAACCATGAAGGCTGAAGCCACTACCCACTTGCAGATATACACTTTTATTTGGACAAATAGGCACATCCACAGGTTTGTAAATCCTGTGGTGACATCATATCAGGTATAAATCTTGGGACTTCAGGTGTAGAAACTACCTCAAGTAAAATCCTTTACTTTTTTCACCAGCCATTATGGGCAAAAGGTAGGCTGTCACCTGGTGGAAAAGTCTATTAGTGTATCAGAGACAATACTGTTCTCCAAGATACTACATTACTAACAAGGGGGCTACCTGTTCCAGAATATTTTGAAAACCTAGGTTATTGTTTCTCATGACAAGGAAGAATAAAACCTTTTAATCCCTTTCACATTCTGAGGCCAACTGCACTCATTCTTTTTACACTTCACATTTATAATATGATTTATCTTCCCGTCAAACTATGGAAACCTCACATCTTCCAGGAGAAAATTATTTACATTTTTCTCTTCTTGAAAGTGGAAGGATTCTTCTACCATGTGAGCATCCAACAGAAGCCTTATTTTCCCTTATTTTCCCTTATTTTCCCCAAAATTAGTATTATGTCACTGATTGCTGCAGATGCTTGAGCCTCAGTTGCCTCTTCTATTCACTCTAGACTATCACAGAATCACAGGGGTTGGAAGGGACCTCTGGAGACCATCTAGTCCAATCCCCCTGCCAGAGCAAGCTCACCTAAAGCAGGTTGCACAGGATGGCATTCAGGCGGGTTTTGAATGTCCCCAGAGTCGGAGACTCCACCACCTCTCTGGGCAGCCTGTTCCAGTGCTCTGTCACCATCAAAGTAAAGAAGTTCCTCCTCATGTTTAGATGGAACTTCCTATGGTCAAGTTTGTGCCCATTACCTCTTGTCCTGTCACTGGGCACCACTGCAAAAAGACTGGTGCCATCCTCCCGGCACCCTCCCTTTAAGTATTTGTAAGCATTGACGAGATCCCCTCTGAGTCTTCTCTTCTCCAGACTAAAAAGACCCAAGTCCCTCAGCCTTTCCTCATCAGAAAGATGTTCCAGCGCCCTAATCATCTTTGTAGCCCTCTGCTGTGCCCTCTCCAGCAGTTCCCTGTCCTTCTTGAACTGGGGAGCCCAGAACTGGACACAGTA
>VYXH01008598.1:798115-875467 GCA_013397275.1 Burhinus bistriatus
AAAAAAATAAAGAAGGGGGGGGGGGGGGAAATCAAACATTTTGGGTGATGTCTTGTACACGTTCTCTCCTACTCCATATGTGCAATAATGGATAAAGGACCTTTTGTTTCACTCTATGCAGAAAGGGATGAAGGATTTCTAATTGCCCCTTAGATGTTTTCATTATCCTCTCAATACATTTAGAGACAATACAGAGATAGCACAATGTAATAGGAATGTAATACTATTACAGAAAACTCTATTTTTCCGGTACCTCAATATTCTTGCATGTGGCAAATTGTTACTTTTACCAAGAAACAAAAATGTCTGCATATACATTTATTTTAAATCTTTTTTCTATTAAAAAATCAATTGTGTTTTTACCAGATCAGCAAAAAGTTCATCTGTGACCTAAGTACCATGAGTAGAAAGCTTCTCTCGCATTATGATGCTATCAAAAGGATTGTAGAAAGCCTGACAATTCACAAACCTTTCTAGCATGCATTTTGGATGCTTTAACTCTCACACGGGAATTCCTCCATTTTTAAGCCCTAACCATAGATGACTATTAGTGAAATATTAAATGAGACTATTAGAAGAAAAATTAAATGGAATTTGCATGACTGCTACATCATTAGCCTAAAAAATTAATCTGAGTCCAAAAGCAAAACTTAAACACCTAATTCCTTATTAATATTGCGACTGCAGTTTTGTAGTTTTGCTATGTTACTCATGTTAGAAGGAGGCTGTCCCTATATAATTGTATCTACTATATATATAGCAAAAGTGTATTTCTTTGTGCTTTGCATTTCACACTAGCCTCACAGAGCATGTGTAGAATCCCCTAGCTAATAAAAGCATGTATTTTAAATAGTTCTACAGCAAACTCGGGGACATCATAGAAACTCTCAGATACAGTTATACTATTTTAATTAATCTTATTTTCCACAGATTTTGAGATGTTTCTCAGACAATAACTTGCTATTTTACAAAAAAAAAATAATCCCTAACATCTTTTCTTATGAGTTTTAGGCTAAGCATTGTATCTTAATAAATTTTCTTTATAGGAGAGCTTGTCATTTCCCAAAGTTGTGTCTCAGGGAAAGAGAAATTCTACAGGTTCACAAACTGCTGTGAAAATTTAGGACATTTTATTCACATAAAAATGAATGTCTGTTTTCCAGTGATGGAGAGGCATCTCTGAAGGTCTAGGCTTTGCACAATAATTGTCTTCTGAAGAATTAATATCTTGTCTACTAAGTTATTTGTGTGTTTCTGGTATCTTAACATTTCAGTTAAACCTTTGCTTTTATGTCCTTTTTATGGATGACAGTGGATAGAAAAATGAGGTTCATCATATGCAAATTTGTCTTTACATTGGTAGAATAATATGGTGGTACACATCCCTGCCAACAGCTAAACACATCGTCTGGAGAACATCTTACAAGAAGCTTCTGTTGGTATGCAATGATTTTCTTCCAGAAAGCTGATTCCTGAACTTCTGGCTCTCCGTATCTGTGAGTATGAAGTTGTCTTAATTTCTGTTTCCCTTTGTCTTCCTTGGTTTTCTCTTCTTTTTCTCCATCTTCCCCTCTTAGGACACAAATGAAGCGAAAATAATATGTCAAGTTCATAAAATTGCTAAACAAAAAATTAAAATCACACCCTGAAAGAGGCCATTGCATCTTTTCATGAGGCTCAAGTAGTCATGACTCATGCAGTTCACACACATGAATAACAAGGAGACATATCCCTCTTCAGCTCAAATCACTGGCAAGGGTGACAGTCTGGTTAAGTCTACAGATAATTAAGCTTACTGGTTTGGCACCCTGAAGTGAGGATGCTAACTGGCAGAGGCAGGTAATCAAGAATCTGCCAGCCTTATTATCTGAGGGACTGCTTCATAATTGCGCAGCTAATACTTGCACTGACAAATGTCTAAGCTGACAGCTGTACGTCTGTATGAGTGCCCATATGTTTAAGTGCTCCCCTCCAACATCATGCACTTGAACCATCTGGTTCCCACCCAGGTTGCAGAAAACTTTGTTTCTTCTCGCATTTACAAGACAAACCTAAAATTTTAAATTCTGCTTTTCTGCCCACCTGAAGAATTCCTGAGTACCCGCTCCAGGAGGAGACAGGAATGAGAAAGCTTGACAGCATTCGATGTGTGATTATCACCACAGCCCGATTATAGCAAGTCATAGTTAGCGGGCTGCCTTCTCCAAACACATGATCTAAGGAACTGTGAATTATCTTGGAAGGTAATTTGACCTGACAGCATGATAGATGAAAGGATCACAGAGTTCCATTTGAAGCCAAACCAGAGTGAGAGGCAACTTATAAGTTACATTATTAATTTATCTATACCTATCTACAAATAGAATAACTGATGCCCTAAGCTGCTTCTCTTACTAGAATACAGTCGACAAACTTTCACTTGGAAGTTGACTTGAAAGTTTGTCTTAGGTTAGGAGTGGCTTCAGGGCAGCAAACAGTGCCAGACACTGCACTCCTCACAGAGAATACAGGTATCACTGCAACTCACACAGTCAAGCAGAACAATCAACAGTGAAGTGACCTTCAAAAGTCAACAAGACTCTCCTCCACAAAGTAATACTGGCTTAGTTAGAAATTTGCTGTACTGACTAGGAAGAAGAGTTTTTGTTACTGGCAAGTGTTTGTCATCCCAGGAGAGCAATAAAGATAAAGCTTGAGATTAAGGGACCCACTTAGAATTTTGACAGTGACTTATCAGCTACAGGAACTGTACGTGTATCAGAATTGCATATGTATCAGGAACCGTAAAATACAGGGATAGAGTGCCATACCTTTTACTGGTTAAAACCAAGCATGATGTTTTGCTTTCCACTATTTTTATTCTGAGCTAATCTCATTCACATTAGATTTTAACATATCCTAAAAAGATTAAAATGATCATTTATCAAATGCTAACACTTGTTCTTCATAAAGATGTGAGAGTACTCAGTAATTCATTAAAATTACATTGGAATAGTAAGGTTTTGCAAAGTCCAAATAACTCAAAACAGGTCATAGCAAATGGGAGAGGCAAAACAGATTCAATCTCTACCACTGATGGATAACAAGTCCCTGGAACCCAGATGCTCTTACAATTTTTCCAAGAGATTTTCTTCTAGCTTTCAGACTTGCCAAGAAAAACTTAATCAATCAAATACTTTCTAAAAGAAACTAAATCGACCTTACAAAGGAATGCTGCTGGAACAGGGAAATTCATAAAGTCTCTGAGTGATGTTATTTACATGGCATTTGCTTGCAAATGTGGAGGACGGTTAAAAAAATCTTAACTGTGGAACGTGAATGGACACAAAATTAAGGGTAAAGAAGTACGTACAACTCGAGCTGGTTTTCCAGTGAAATAAACCACATTTTGTTAGATTCACAGGTTAAATTAATACATACTCTGCTTTTTCAGGTTCAGATTTTGTTTCCTCCTTCTCTTCTTTTTCATCTTCCTTCACCTGCTCCTATAGAAAGTCAGATTAAAAAAAGTGTCTAAACATTATTATACAGTATAGAGTTAAAAGAATACACAGTGCAGAATGTTAGACTTTTTTTAAAAAAAAAAAAACAAAACAATGGAAACCCCAGGAGAAGATGATCCTTCAATTTACATTAATGAAGAGGTGTTTTAACACTGAATTAAAAGCAAACCAAAACACCATGTACTTAGAGAAGGCTGCGGGAATTCAAGTTTATGACACCAGAGAGGGTAAACATCAGTAATTACATGTGATTCCTTAAAAAACATGTCACAAAATCCAGAAAAACATAGATGCAAGTTTTATTTCAAGACCATACTAAACATATGAAAGAGAGACACATACAGCAGAAATAAAAAAAAGTTACCTGGACTTTTTCCTGCACCTCAGGCATTGGAGCTAAGGAGGTAGTGCTCAGTAAATCACTCAAACCAGCATTTGGATTGTGAGGGATCAATTTATACTGTCCACCTTCTCGTTTTAAATCCAAACCAAATATATCTGAGAGTAGATCACTCTCATCTGATAAAGTTCTCAGATCTGTCAAGTCTTCTGTAGGCAATGGAGCTTCTGCGGGCTTCCTCTCTCCCTCTTCTCCTTCCCCACGCACCTCATCCTGAGTGGGATCTGGCATATTAGCTAATAGTTCAGCCACCTTGATTTTCTTTGCTCCTTCTACTAGGCTTCCTCCAAGCAGCAAACTGCATATGATGCGAAAGAAGCCCCGGACGACACTACAAGCAAAATGTAGTAAGCCCATCAAAATGCTCCAATAGGAAGAAAACAAAGCCAAGACCATGTCCTTCATGGTCATTTTCTTCACTTTTTTCATCTGTTTCTTTAGGCTTTTCATGCTGAGCATTTTCATAAGAGTCATGAAATTATACTTGAGAGCTACTAATGCTGACTTCATGGTCACCAGAGAGAATAAACCCATTCTAGGATCCTGTTCCTCAGGCTTATCTTTCTCATTCTCCTCTTTATTTGCTGACCTTTCATTCAGATCTGACTCAGAGATCTGGGCAGCCAGTTGCATTTCAAAGATGGTATCCTCACAGAAATTAACAAAAAGCTCCATCTTTTCTTTCTCCCCGCCTTCATTTACAACATCAAATATAAATTGTCTCTTTGATTCTTTTACCTGAGGTTTCTCCCACTGAGTCCGACTTGACTCACTTATTTCAAAATACACTCGTTCAATGCGCTTTGCACTGCCCATGATTTCTATGCGTCCAAGGAAAGGCTGAAAGTAATTCAGCACACTCTCTGACAGTTCAAGAAAAGTTTGCAGGCGGGTATCATGGGGCATGTGTTCTGACAGGTTGGTCAGGAGAACAGCAACATTGAAACCAATGTCTTTGGCAGGTTCATGGAATCGTTTCACAAACTCCTCATAGTCCAGAGTCTCATTCTCATCTGTTTCAGCACATGATAGCAGAAACTCAGTTTCAGACTGGGTGTAATGCTTATGGCTTTCCATTGCCTTGTGAAAATCCCTCTTTGAAATTATCCCTTTACCATCAGGGTCATATTCTTTGAATGCATCAGAGGAAGTCAAATCCTTCAATTTTAAGAACATATCAAAAAACTTCAGAATCATCTCCACATTGTTGGACGATTCCACAAGCATATCGACCATCTGCTTGCCAATAGTTCCATTCACAACATTACCTAGATGTGATGACATGAAGTTAGAGATACTGATGGCAGCAAATGTTTTGGCAAAGAAAAGTGTATAATAATGATTAGTGAAATAATTAAACTGTAAGAATGATAAACTATTGGCTAACACACTCACATGAGAAAGCCAGCTGTAAAATCAGAAATCTTTTACTAAAAACAATATGCTAAGACTTGGTAAAAATGTAAGTGACTAAGTATTTGCCATTAAAGAAATTAAGAACTAACAAGCCCTACAGAGAGACGTCTGTTTCATTTAATATAGTACTAAACATGAGGCAGCATACTATGAATTTTACTATAGTGCAACATAGACAGAACTAGTGTCACATTAGTTAGGATGAGTAGCTCAGTAGGTTGCTCATGAAGTACAGCCTACATTACTAAGAATTTACTTTGCTTCTCAGTGACCTTCTATGAGCAAAGCATTAGCAATGCATGCTACACGGTTGCATTTACTGCCTCGCAGTTCTCTCAAAAAAATAAATGTGACAGAATACATGTAAGAAGCAAAAAGGAAAAACAGATCTTTTGATCATCTATATGCATGTCTGGTTAGTCTAGTATTGGAAGCACTAATACAATACCACAAAGGAGCTAAAGAAATAGTAGTATTTTGTGATAATGGTCACATTCTCTGAGGAATCATAATTTCAGGTACCAGCTATAAAGGACCTTGAACCTAGTCACTAGACAAATCAAAGTCTGTTCTTTATGGCTAAGTTCACTACCAAAATAAATGCAATATAGTAAAGGTGATAATAAAATGACTGATAAATGGTTCAGTTCCTAGAACTCAAGATTCCAATTTCAATAGTAAAAAAAACTTTTCACCTAAGCCAAAAGAGAAGCCAAGTTCATAGAAACAAAGTAAAACTTCTGCCAGAGCTGGATTTTATACAATTTTGACATTCAGAGTCAATATAAACTATATCAACTACACTATATAAATGTCATATTCACTTTAACACCTAACAACTCTTCTCACAATTGAGATATGAAAATTAAAAACCCAAAGGAAAATGGAGCATTATTTCTCACAAGAAGACAACCACAAAGGTAAAAACTTTGCTAGAACAATTGTGAAAGAGGATTTCAAATTAAATTTTGACTACCTTCCAGCATAGACAGCAACATGACAACCATATCCTTCTGAAGATCCATTAATTCCTTCAGTAATTCAATTTGACTGGAATCCTAAATAATGAACACAATATATGTAATAAGGTATCTATTGACTTCTTTGAAATTTATAAATGTGCACGTATATTTCACCCTGTAAAAATGAGACTTAGACATTAAAAAGCTAGTAGTGGCAAAGCTGGTAAGACAGTGAAAATATACTTAATTGTGTGATTCCTTACAGTACATTTACAGGATCAAACATTTACACGATCATCTGTTTAGAAGACAGTCATTTAATAAAGACAAAGTGAAAACGGAAGGGGATAAAAAAATTTAAAGCATTAACTGGGTATGTCAAGCTCACCGGTGATACCTCTGTAATGTTTCATGTCAGCTAAAATATTGTCAGTGTTGGTGTAATCAAGTTTACAGCTATGAAGACTTGTAAAAACAAGAATGGTAGCAGCACATAGGCTCCAAGTGTAACATGATTCATAGTGAGTGATTCCATTATAGGCCACTGAACTTCTTTTGGAAGAAAAGTTGAAATAAAATGTAAAAATATTTATTATTAAAGTTCCATTAGTATATCCTTAAATAGGCATGATATTGATTCTTCTAGGGATCTTTTATGTCACTCAGCTTATCAAGAATATAGATTTAGTCAACTATCTGATTTCTTCCTCAGTGATACATTGTTGCATCATGCCATTGATAAGGCATACTTGAGCATTGCTGGACTTCAGTGATTAGTATAACAAGCTCAAGGTACTTTATGGCTATTTGGATTTTGGATGGAGAACAGCACAAGTTGGAAATAATGAAGATCTCTAACTGATTTGTCTTGTAAATTTTTATTATAAATCTTCTTACTTCAAAAGTTGCTTACAACCTGGATGATCTTTGTTCATTTAGATTGAAAATTTTATTTTGATTTTCTGCCTTACAGAGATTTCTTAAGAAGTATTACCAGTATCGCCTTGTTGCTTCCTAGTACAAGACTAGAGAAGGAAAATACAAAAAAAACCCAAACCCAAACCAAACAGTGGTTTAGTTTTGTTTGTATTTAAATCTTGTTTCAAATATTCTTCAAAAGTACTCTGGAAACTCCCGATTTAAAACAACAACCAAATACTTAGCCTACGCAGACCCCTCTTACAGACAAAACCCATATGGCAACTCCTTATAAATCCTTTAGCCACACTCTACACCTTTGAAAACATATTTCAATAGAATCTGAAAAGCTTATTAATATATTCTTGCAATAAATATAAATGAACAACAGAGCCCATGTCTATTCCAGTCTTTCCTAAGGCTCTGCTGACCCCCTAAAGGAGCTCTCAAAAGCCAAGAGCTTGAGCTTCACACAAGAGAAAGACACCATTACTATTTATCATACATTTGGAGTAGACTGTGTTTCTGTCAACCCGCAGAACAGCATGAGTAACTCCATACACTACAACGGATCTTGTTGAGCAAAGTTTCTTGGCTTTCTGTGAAGTGGCAGGATGTCATTATTTTCTGGATGTAATAATTAAAAGATGCTATGAAGCCACTCTAGGCACAGCTGAGACTATAAACTTGTCATTACTGTAAAAACAACTCTTGCCAACAGCCACTCTCAATCAACACAGAGCCACCATGTGTTTGACTCACTGTCAGTAACTACTTCAATGCCACTTTAGGGGTACAGGAAGAAAGCACAATAGCCACCACTGTGGCCTACCCAAACATTGACTATTTTTTCAATTCTTAAAATAACAAAGATGTTCCAAAACCGGGACAGTATCTACAGGCACTTATAAATACACTTCAGCAGAAAATCAATGCTTCACTCTTGAAAAACAAGTTTCACTGTTATGCCACTTGCTGGAAGAAGACCTCTATTTAGCCATTAAAGAACAAGAAGCATACCCATAGCACAGTCTACAAATCTAAGCAATCAGCCTACTTTCAGTCATAAAGTCCCAAGGGCAGGAAGGAGAATCATTTGAGCAAGACTACTTTAATTTATGCAAAGAACACTTACATGGATACATTTGGAGCCAAGTAATGAAACCTAAACACCTCAAGAGCCTTCAGAGCTGTATTCCTTAACAACAACTAAAACCTTTACAAGCTTATGAGACTTTTCTCTGAGAATGTCAAACTACCTAAAAAATTTAGAATCACTACATTCAATTAAGACGTGCAATTCTTTTAAAAAGGTAAGAGGTTGAAAAATGCACTGCTTAAGGACAGGATCCTTCTCACCTAATAAAGAGCTGTTTATGTCAGTCCCCTACACTATTTCTATAGTTCATGAAATGAGTACTCATATCCAACAGCAATTCACCCATTCTAAGGTCTGATTACCCTCTTTCTCTAATACGAGTAGAAAAGGCTTAGATGTAGATACGCATTGAACTAGGGTTCAATAACGATGAACTAGGGTTCAATGCAGGACATATCAATGAAGACGAGTCCTGCATAAAAGGCTTGTGCAAAATTGCAAAAAAGCTCTGTGACAGAACTTTGTTATGAAAGACAGGAACTAGCTAGTTCTTTCTGAATATCAGTGAAATGCTCCATTTGTAGCTAGACCTAATCAGCTTTGTGCCCGTGGCCAGTAATCCAATTACAGGCCTGCTATTCACACCCACTACAATTTTGTAATTTACTCCAACTCTATTGTATTCTATCACCTCTGTCTCTTAGTTTTTCTCATATTTCCCCTATTAACTGTTGTTAATGACTTGAACATATTAACGTCTGTTTATCTTTTAAAAAAAAGTTAGTAACTTCAAAAGGAAAAAAGTAAAACAAAAAGATACCTGAGACAGCTTCATCTGCATGTGGGCAAACACATGAAGAAAACCAACTACAGCATCCCATAGCCTGCTGTGTGCCAGACTTTGCTGATTTCCAGTACATGGCCCCTATTGTTCAGGCAACCAAAAAAAGAAAAGCAGAGTTCATTTGCAAGAAACTCAACAAAACCAGGAAGGAAGATACACAGGCAGTGCACAGCTCAGGGCTGTCCTTTAGAAACCGCTATGAAAAATTAAACATATATAGAATTATCTATTTAATAACACCACAGACTGTAAGCAATGCCTATTCCTAATAACCATTCTGCCTCTGTTTTAGCCACGTTCCAATTTACTAATTCAGAACCACAAAAAGTTTATCTGCTTGCAATTTTAAACTGCAAATGCTGAAGGGGTACAAATCTTCAAGGTGATTCTGCCCTATGTAGTTCTGTAAATCAGGAATAACTTTATAGAAGGTTAATGCAAAATAGGTATAAGAGATTAGAGAATCAGACTCCTGATTTCTTTTTTTTTCCCCCAGCATATTCTAGCTGTTGTAGAACACTGTGCTAAACAATATTCTTGCAAAAATTCCAACTTCTGAAAACCAGGAATACAAAATCTTTTGAAGCCTCAAAGGATAACAAATAAAAACTTTACTAGCTAACAATGCTACTTGTGATTTGTGAAATATGTACACATTAAATACATATAAGCACATGTTTTATAAGCTCCTCTACTCATATTTATTAAGTCCTATTCTATCACATTTCATTCTCATGAACTATAAAATACTATTTTCATAATAATGATTTTCATTTGAATGAAAACAATATAATAGATACCTAATAGTCCAACGATATTCTCTCTAACCTGCTTATTATATGTGGAAACAAACTGTAATATTGTTGACTGATTTATATGAGGAATTAATTAAGAACTAAATTACACTGAATATCATGGAACTGCTATGTTGTTATTTTGACAGAATTGATCCCAATCTCATTTATTGCAGAGTCCATCTTAAGTACATCTCTACAATTCTCCAATGTAATGTGTGACTTTCAGTATTCCAAACACAGCATTAATACAGCTTTATTCCTGACAGAAAATGCAATCTAATGTTCTGTTGACTAACTAGCAACTATGTTTTGCATTGTCCTTAGTTTCTCAATGGATTAAAAGCAAAGACTGTAAAGTGGATAACACTGCTGCAGTCTAGGCCTAATTAAAACAAAACAAATAAAAAAACCATCTACTATCTTGCATATAACCAAAGAATGATTATTTACTAATAACTGTAAATTTGACTAAATTGCTAAGATTCCAAAAGAGTAGTGACAGCTATATATGTATTTGAAAACTTCACTTCCTACTTAAATAAATACACTAAAATAATGTTGAAGCATAAATGCATCTATATTATATTTCTGTGTATGTTATATATATACATATTATGTCTTCATGACAAAAATATGATTAATTTTCTTTCCAATCCATAAAATCCCAATGAAACTAATTTACCTGGATATACTCCGTGAGAGTATTGAAAACTTGTTTTGCAACCTGGATGGCTTTGGAAAAGTTTCGTTGTCCTTGCTCATCAATAACATCCTTCCCAGAATAATACCAATAGAAATCGCTAATGGATTCCTAAAAAACAGTTTTGAGAAGCACAAAGAGTGCAAACTGCCTCTAACCAGTTATTCATCAAGATAAGAAAAATAACATTAGACAGTATTCTAGTTCTGAAAAGTATTTAGTTTATAAAGGTTTTAAAAGATCCCCCCAACAATTCTTCAAGAAATTTAGTTTCATCTCAAGGGAATCAATAGGAAAACAAATAAACTGAAATAAATAATTAAAAAAAACCCACAGCAACCCTCAAAATAAAATAAATAATTAAAGAATTAGATTTGTTGGTATCTGCTCTTAGAAATACAACTGCCTGCATTCTGAAAAGGAGTACTCGGTAGCATTACCATGCTGCATGCCTTTCATTAAACAATCCGTCTTTATACTGTGTGCTTGACACCTAGTCAATAGTGGGAGCAAATGTTGCTTTGTGTGCATGATTCCTCTTTCCATCTTCCCCAAAGACGAGATTATTAAAGCTTCAGCAAAGTAAGCAATGGAATGAAAATCAATGTATTCTCCCTACAACTTCTACAGAATACATAAGGATAAAAAGCAACATCGATAACAGCAGCAGCTTACAAAACACCAAATTTCAAAGACTGGAATTCTCAGACCAAATAAATAAGTGGCTAAAGGGAAAACTTAACTAGATAAAAAAAAACCGAACAAAATACATTACTATGCACAGTGACTTTCAGAAAGATAAGAATAATAGGTAGAAATTATTAACATTTCTCACAAAATACGTTTTCATGTCTTTCAGATGCTCCAATCTGGAAATAAGTTACTTTTTTTTTTTTTTCTCATTACTCTCTACCGGGTTGTGACAATGTAATGTTTTCATATTTAAAGATTAAGCAGATAATTCAGATCAGAGGGTTGAAGGTTTTTAATCTATCCTTCTGCTTTTGTTTTTTCTTTTTTGCCTTTATTTTTTACCTCCTTAGAAAATTACGTGTTGTTCTTATGCTTCAATCCATGCCATCCCATGACTATCCCTACAGCAGCCCAGTGTTGAGACTGAATCAGAACATGGATGAAAAAGCAGCTGGCTGAAGCTTAACTTGAACAATACAAAACACTTTTCAGTCACAGGCTAGTCTCAGTCAACAACTGGCTAATGGTATTCACTGAAGCACTTAGCACGTATCTTCCTTCTGCCTGCTCTTGTTGATTAACAAACTCCTTGCATTCTTGCATATAATGGCTGACATCAGTCTTTCACACTTTTGTCACCTTTGATTCTCACTGTACAAAATAACAACCCTTAAAGAACTGTAACCAGTAGAGAATTCCATCCTTTCTCAACATGGGCTACAGTGACCAGAATAAATGTCATGACAAATAAATGTGCTCCTCTAATAAAACTGAACATGCTGTGTCAAGAATGCAGCTTGATTTTACTGTAAAGAGAACTTTTGTGGCAGCAAACCACGTCTTGCTGAAGGAAATTCTAGAGAAATAAAGAAATTTGGAGTCTCCACATACAAACTTCTGCCTTATGATCAAAATAAATGAAATAAATTTTTAAAAAATGGTAAATATTGTACAGATGAAAGTCATTATTGTCATCTCCTTAATCAGCATACAAGTTAACCTACCTGAACTCTTAATAAGTAATCCACAGTGGAAATTATAATATTAACAGTTGTGTTGTTACCAGTCTGAGTTCTCAGGTAATTCTGAAAATCTAAAAATTCAAATAAAAGTTTAATTTAAATTTATTTAAGTGTTAAGAGACTTACAAAACTACTCCTACAAATTAATTCTGATTTAACAAGATCTAGGGAAGTATCACTTAAATGGATTTTTTTTTAACCTTTTTTTTTTTTTTGGCAACAAATTGATTTAAGAATTTCAGCATTTTACTGCAGAGATCCCATACCAGTGAACTTCTGAAGCCAGAAGCTTGATTATATGTTTCACCTGCTGGTCTTACTTTCATCTCATTTATGACTAATTTTACATCTCTAGGACTCCATCAGTATCAACAGAATTACACTTAGTATATATATTGTTAAGCAAAAGTTAAATTGTATAATTATACAGTTCCTGATTACAAAGTCATAAATATGTCCAATGGCTAAGAAAAATTGCCTTTTTTTTTCCTTTTTCTTCTCTTTCTCCCCAAATAACGGTAGAGAGAACATAGGGAAATGTACTTAGCAATAAAAATACACTTAATATCATGTATTTGTTTAATACATTTTTGTATTTTTAAAATAGATGATACTTCTTCAAGAAAGGTATTGTATACGTTGTTGTAATTTCACATACAATTCTAACTGACATTAGTGCCAAGTAGCACACACCAGAAAGTGTGCAAATGCCAAAAAACAGTAAATATAACTTCCTGTTACATTTTTCTTCTGAATCTTCAGTGACCAGAAGTTATAAACCATGTACATTTTCCTGTATAAATTTATACCTTTCCTAGTAGGTCAAAATCCAAAACTCATGATTTTGGAAACCATTATCTTTTTTACAAAGTTAAAGCTGATTAAAAAGAATCCTGGCAATTTAATTGCACATAAATACTTTTCTTTCATAAACAGTCTAGCAGCTACTCCACCTTTCATGATATTCTCCGAAGGCTGCCAAACCTTCCGCAATGAAGAGCTTTTATCTTTAATTACCATCACCTTGGCTCAGCTGACTGGCAGCCTGCCCACAAACCTGAATTATGTCCTTCACAAAGCAACTGAAGGAAGCGGAAGAGGTCACAGGTGAACTCATCATCCTGCATCACCTTTTCTCCTGTAGAAAGGCCAGATGGAAGCAGATTATCACAGGCTGCCAAGTAACACCCCACAGCCCCTGAAGAAAGTCTCCATATTTAATTTTAAGAAAGAGAGAAGGGGAGAGAAAATTCATAACCACCAATCTACCTGAAGCACATATGACTTGTGCTTGGCAGACAGTTATTTGGTTAAAAAAAAAAAAGAAATTATGAAACTTAACTTTTGATTTATAAATATGGCAGCATGAGCTTGGCAACATTTTACAAATAACCCATGATTTAAATTCTTGTTTGACTTTGCTGGGCATGAATGCTGCATTAGATACAAAGGTTAACATTGGACTAATTTAGTTCCCATTTATCACAAAACAAAGTACTTAAAAATACAGAAAGAAATTTAATCAAACAGTAATGAAAATCATTCCTCAAATAAACTACTAGATTTTAAAATACTCTAAAATAACCCATGAAATTTGCAGCTGTACACATTCTCAAGAATCATTTAGGCTGAAATATTTGAGGATTTAGCACTTCTGCTGCTGACACAAAATGGATGTTGGGCATTTGTCTCCCTTGACAAAATAAAGTGATAAACTTATGATGAACTAGAACAAATGCCAATGTGCTTTACTGAATTGGGCCTTTCAGTTCATTTTTTGGTAAATAGCTAATATCCACATGTATAAAGCTTCAAATTATTTTCTTGATTCTTCACAGGAAACAGTATACTAAAAAGCCCTCCATTAACATACCATTATTTCAATTACATCATTAGATGCAGTTAACTTTGTATGCTGACATGTGAAGAGGAGAAACAACCATTCCCCCAGGAAAACAATCACGACTGAGGAAAATGTAGACTTGCTAAAAAAATGACACAGGAGGACAACAACATAGGTGTTCGAAATAATAAAGCCACTTATTGAAAGTAAGGAAATTCCCATATAAGACTTTGGAAACGTATTTGGAATGTGTACGGCAACAAAAATAGAAGCCATATAAACTTCTGCTTTTTAAGAATGTACATAATTTGAATATGTGGCCAAGTGCTATTTGCAGACAAGAAAAGGAGAGGAGCTAAAAATGTAAGCAAACTGCAAAAGAATTTGGAAGATTTTTTTTTTTTTAACGGGGTGGTATTTTAGGCTTTTATCTGAACTTCAAAATCCCATGTCTACAAAGACAATATTTTTAGTGGGTGAACAGAAGGAAACCAGAAGAGTAAGTGAATTAAAATTTAAAAGAAAAAAAAAGCTTCTTTCTAAAAAATTATAGACAATAACAATTACATTAATAATTACTGACATACTGTTATATTGGTGGATAACTAATTATAATGGCTATAGTTATAAATTATTATATTATTATAATTACATTTTACAGCTGAGTTGTAAACAGTATTTAGTACAATTTGAAATATATATCAACACGAACATGATCAGAAGTTAAACTTTACATAAGTTCATGAACAACTATAAATTCAAGCTAATGGACTTATCAATCCACAGCCTGTGAATTTTAAAGTTAGAAGCTTCAGTACAATGGTAGGATTAGGAAGCAAAAGCATTTTGAGAACTAATACGAATATTTTAAAGGTATAGAATTTCAGTCTTTCCTGTTGCCATCAAGACACACTGTATTGAGAGCAGATATCACCAAGGCATGTGCAAATACTTTTTCTTGTAACATAGGGAAAGATAAAATGCTCTTCCCCTGAATTCTAGACCTGTACTTATGGTAGTGGCAAACAATATGCAATTCTTTCTCCAAGAATGAGCCAAATACTATAAATGACATTCCATGACATTTTTCTCAATCCCAGACATGAATACCAGATATATAGTCTTTCAGTCACAGAAGACTGAAAACCCTTTCAGATAATTAAACAATGAAAAAGAAATTACTTTCTGTCAGTGTTGATTAATGTATACATACAATATATGCCTGAGAATGCAAGAAGACAAAATGAAGAGGTGCCTGTGCACTTAGAAGTGTATTATTCAATACTATACGTAAGTTCAGCCCTGCAAGATACTTTCATATGCTGCTGGCCAGAGGCGAGACTATAGACTATCCTGCAGGATTGGTCACTTTCTTTTTTTTAATTTAACTGAACACCTGTCATGCTTGAATTTACACTTGGAGTTACATGCTTTGTTGATCTAGATGAATATTTATATTTTGCAAAAATAAGCATTACAGAAAACCAAATATTTGGTGGAGCCTGTACCTTCACACATGCAATGCCTGTAGCTTGACTGCTGAGATAGCAATGTTTTTAATAACTTACTCGCAAAATTGCCGATGTCTTACAGCTGGAAAAATCAAGCCCATAAAGGGCTCAAACAAGACATCACTGAATCAAAGCCTCTGTATGAGTAAGAACATAGAATAAATTTCAGTGTAATATTTTTCCACCTCTATTTTTCATGCCCTCTCATTAAAATTTTTCAGAACAAGAAGGAAAACAAGTCTCAAGTTAAAATGATTACAGAGATTAATTTATGAAGTAATCTTCTGGCTTTTAGTACACCCACTGGAATTTAGGAATTTTTATAAAATAAATTCCAATTGTAATATTGGAAGGGTCTTTTAATTAGCTTCACTATAAAGAAATCACAAAATGAATACAAGTTATTGCAAAATTCTGCAAAATCAGAAGGTGTTTACGTACATCATTTCACATAAGCTGAAACGTCCATTTCTTTTGGAAATATTTTTACATATTTCAAAATGAAGCAGAAAACCCCTGTTTCAAATAGCTTGGCCACACTAAGATTTAAAATAATCCTGGGCTTCAATTTCTACAGCTGATCAAAATCTGACTAAAACCAATGTTGGTATTGTCAGGAATTTTAATTTTCAGATCTTACTTACTGACTTCAAGAGGTGTCTCACTGGCAACTACAGAACTGAAGTGCAGATCCTTTTCTTTCTATAAAATCTAAGAGAACAACCTTTGCTGCTGTGCACTCAAATTCATGCCAGTACACACAAAGATTTGCATAGATAATGTACCTACAAACTTACACACTGCATATAGAATGACTTAGGTTGTCACAAAACCATGTTCTTTAATTTCTGTTGATATAATGTACATTCTGGCATATATTTGCTTAGACATTAAAATGCTGCCATTGCTCATGCTGTATGTAAATGATATGGTTACACACATGAAGGCTTTAAGACTAGTTTTTGCAAAACTGGTAGCTTGTGTTTGTGATATATAGGAACAGAGCTATTGTGTGTAGGAAATGAAAATAAGATTGAGTGAAAAATGAAATACATGGGGTTTTTCCTTGAAAGCGCATGTGTTCAAGTGTAGTAATTATCTCTTTTTTTTTTTTTTTTTTTTTTAAATCCTCTGGNTTTTTCCTTTTTTTTTTTTTTTTTTTTTAAATCCTCAGCAGAAGAGATCTGACTTCTATTACTACTCAGAAACATTTGGCTGATGCTACTTATTACAGAAATACACAAATACTTTCAGCTTTCAGAAGGGTGCAGGGCTCCTTTTTGACGGCTGTTAAGCAAGAGCAAAGCTCTCCCGTGGTAAACCAAGTGAATTTATTCCTGTCACAAGACCCGGGCAATACTGGGTTGGATTGTGAGTGCTGCATGCCTTTGACTTCTCCAGAATCTATTTCAAATAAGAAAAGTACTTGTTTTCTCACTAAGTGATGCATAACAATTGCTCTGAACTGAAGCTACTTAAGTTCCCTTTTAAATGCAAACACTGATTGAAATACAGCGACATAAAGGTGGAAAATACCCCTCCAATGCAGGCTACAGTGGGATCATACAGAATTGAAACATTCACTTCAAGTGGGACTAGGTCGGTGAAGGACGAAAGCATATTTATTGATTTCACATTATTAATGCCTGAAAAAAGCCCTGATGTGTACCCTCATTATAGCTATTTATTATATGGCATGTGTACCACTCTCAGTCAGTTTAATAGGAAGTCCTTTAAGATGTACTATCAGATCAAATCTCATTCTAAAATTATATTTTAGTAAAATAAGCCTTCTGAGAACTTATGGAGAAACAAAAGAATGCCATGATACAATATTAAAAAGATTAAAAATAGAGCTTTCCTGACAAAAAAGGAAAAACGGTAAAATAATCTAAGTTTAAACTGAACATCTTAAACTTTTTACATCATGTAAGTAAAACAAGTCTCTCCAAAGGAGAGAAACATTGCACTTTCAAGATTTTTGTGACTCATAGTGAAATAGCATAGAGTATGAGTGTTAAATGAAAAATGAAAAACCATTGCAAGATAACAAGCGTTTCTACATGTCTTTGGTTTTGAACCCCCCTTTTTTGAAAAGGAAACAGAACAATCAAAACAAAATACATACAGAAGAAACAACATTGAGTACATCACAAAAACAAGTAAGAAACACATTTGCTAAAGAACCATCAATGCTGTTACCAGTGGGGGTTCCAGGGTTTGGAAAGGGAAGGTAGTACCAGTCAGAGGAATATCAGGACAAGGAGCTTACGATGCGGACAGCACAAAGAAACAGTTGGAATAGAGCAATAAGTCTCACATCCATGTTGTCTCAGTACAGGGCTTTCTACCTATTGCCAATGTTGACATGAGACCAGAAACTACATAGCACTGCCTTTGACGAAAGTTGACTCTATTCCCGTAAGTGTCAACAGTAGTTTTTCTTTTACTTTGGCAACAATAGTTTCAGGCTTATAGGTTGTAAACTCAATGACAATTAATTATGAATATGCTTCTGCATCAGATTCAGATGGCATGAGAAACAGGCTACAGTGCACATTTTACATCACATTCCCGTGGGAATCAATAAAATTATGTTTAATTGAGGAGTAATTAATTACTCATAGAGTAAGTATCTTCCTCGAAAAAAAGGAATGGGAGAAAAACATTTCCACATCTTTGGTACTTCCTTTGTAGTATTTACAGATGGTTATTCATAGGATTGCAAACAGACATACAATCTCAGGTATCCCATAAAATCTAGGATACTTCAAAACTATTCACTACAGCAGTTTCCCCACAGACACACTGGCTGGGCTTTCATAATGCTATCAGGTATTAATACCAGTACCTGTACAGCTCTTATGCAAATTACTTTTCAACAAATTGAAAAAGGTGTGCTTCATAATATAAAAAAGTTACTATTATTATTATTTGAATGTAGCATAATATCAAGAATAATATAACCCTGAAAAGAAAAAGTACAATCTTTTTTTGGTTTGTCTTTGCTTTGTTCTGTTTTCTTGAATTTTCAATAGCTGGATATTAATACTTAAAAAAGGTGCCGTTAGCAAGTATTATCCCTTTGTGCCAAGAAATTTTTGATATAGTGTGATTACTGTGTCTTGACATTGCTGCTGCTCAGTAATAAAGAAAATTAATACACATGATCCGAAGTGTAGAATTTTGTTAATCTGCCAAATAAACAATTTCCACTGAGAAAACAAATAAAAATCCAGAACATCCTCCTCCCCAACATTTGCCTAATGAAAAGACATCTGCTGTGTTTGAGCTTATTGTTTCTGCTGAATGGTATACACATTTTGTATTTTAAATTCTCATGGTGATGGGAACATCTTGTGGCAACTGCTCCTACAAAGCTCTTCCTTTACTTGAAGTAAGGAACCTTAATACATCAATTAGCTTCCAGAGCAAGGAAGAACCACCTGTAAACATTATTGATTCCTCTAAATTAGCAATGCACCCCTCTTTCTTGTATCAACTCCTGACCGCATCAGATAAACCTAGCCAGTGCCAAGTCCTCTCCTTACCAACCACCCTCAAATCCTCACTGGATCCACCACTGATTTCCTGTGCTTGCACAAATCAATGTAGCTATAAAGCCACATTCAGTACACAACATAAATACTACAGGAGGACTATAGCACAAGGCTTTGTGTATGTATAGGTATACTTTTTTTTTTTTTAAAAAAAACATTCATCCATCGCAAATACTGGGCTCACTAAAATGAAAAGAAATAAAAAAGAACAGAAAAAAAAGAGTTTCAAAAAGCTTGCTGCTCTTACATCTAGTGTGCCAGTTACTGTGCAAATCCTGAGAAAGGAAGGAAGAACAAAGCGGGGAGAGTTGACACAAAAAACCAAGAAGTTTGGAATATACAATTGTAATAATAATAGAAAAGAACCCACTAGTTTAACAGTCTTATGGGAATAAAAAATCTAATGGTGTTCAGGAGCTGTACAGTGCTGACACAAAGCTAACAGCAGGAAAAATAAAGAATAGGCAGTTATTTTTAATAATTACCACGCTCATGAGTGATGACTGAGGAAGGGAGGACAGGACAATTAGTTCAAAGAAAAAGAAACAGGGAAAAAAGAAAAAAAAGTTGAGAAACTGTTTCTAGCAAATACAAAATATAGTTAGTATTGGTTTTGGCAAAACTAGTTCTGTACTAAAAGAGAAAGATCAAATAAACAGAAAATTTAAAAAATCCCTCAAATGAGGAAGAACAAAAATACTCTAACGTAGGTAGAGTCAATTACGCAGTGTTTAAAGATTTATTTATATTTGCATGCAAAATCTGTCATTTCTAGAAATAGAGGCAGCGCTCAAAAGAAAAATGAGCTGGTATCTTGATAGTCCATTTCAAAATCCAACATTGTGAATAATGAATTTAATTATTTTGTACTAGAACAGTTGTCCAAAAGAGCAAAACATTGTGCAGAATAATCTTCAGTAAAACATGAAAGTAACAGCCAAAACCTTATATGCCAGACAGCCACATCAGTGCTCTATCCAGAATCTTGTGACCAAATCTTATTCACATGGGTTCACCTTATTTTGTTTCCTTATATAAGTCTAGCAGGATTTGATCTATAATTTAAACTGTGGGAGCACCTTCAGAGAAGTAGGATTTATGATCAGTCTTCAAGTCATTCAGTCATATTTAATAGTTCATGATTTTGATTTGAGACAAGCAGTTGAATAGCCAAGAAATATGCTACATAAAAGAACTATAGGCACAATAGCCAATGAGATATGCAGTGTCGCAGGTATGAATTATGAAATCCCATATGCAATAACGATTATGCAGTCAAGCTTTTTTACCTTGTTTTTAAAACAAAAACATTTTAAGAGATCAGGTCATTGTAGGATTTAAACATAAAAATGCACCATAAAAAATACTGAAGGGGAGAAAATGTGCTTTGGTAGCTCTTAAGTCACATGACAACGAACCTAATGTTTCCAGACAATCACAGTAAGGGCATAGAAGAACTTACTGTCAGACAGAAGAAAGAAATTAACAGTGAACTGACAACACAGAGGGTAGAAAGCCAAATTGGTTCAAAGGCAAAAGTAAAGAGAAAATTTTGTAGTATTTCGCCAAAGACAAACAGAAAAGAATTATTTCAAAGAAAAAGTCTTCCCAGCAGACTTTTTTTAAACAGCAGATACAGTTCCCTCGACCTCTAATATTTAACTTACTGCTTAACTAAATTGTCTGTTTTTCATTCCAGCCAAGATAGTTTAAGAAATCAGGTGGGAACTCTTAATTTCATTTTATGCTGAGACTGGTAAGGGACTTCTGAAATGTTTTACATGCATAAACACTGCTGTTTGTAACTAGAATCTGTTTTCAGTTTTACATGTAACATCTCCACTTCTTCAGAATGATGGGTAAGAGTCCTCTGAGATTGTTCTAAAACTCAACATGCGCTAGGGATTTACTATTGACAAGTATAGGCTTAGGTAGGCCAATTAAATATAAGCCACTTTTAGGAATCATATTTACAGGGTTCTTTCAAATTCAGCTTGCTTCTGCAAAATGGAAAAGAGAAACATTCACAGATCATTTCTGTTAAATCTATAGTACCTGATCCCTCTTCAGTCACCATGCCAAGGCCTTCTGCTTTGTTCTGACGTTCAAATGCATTTAGGTCAAGAACACTGCAATGAGAAAAATTACATTTGTCCTGTGATTAATTAAATATATGTAATATTTCACTTTGTGAAAGAGAGAGAAGGATTTGTGATTTCATTTAAGTATATAATCATACTAGTGTCAAGAAGATATATTTTCAGTGGCTTAATATATGTGTCTGCTACAAGATTACAAAACTCAGCTCTAGATTTAAAGACAGAACTTAGCTCTTTATGACTGATGGAAAAAAAGGAATGTATGGGTTTATGATATTGTCCTGGTTTGAGGTAAAACAGGACCAATTTTGTTCAGTAACTTTACTTTTTAGCTAGGCCTCTTCTAACTACTGAAATTAACAGCATGTTGTGCAGAAAACTGTTCACCCTCAGAGTGATAAGACCCATGTTTATAGTTGATGCCAAGGAGCGGTATGCAGAGAGGCTCTTGCTTATCCTTATTGCTATAACAACCAAGGCCAGCTAACTTTGGTATTTGCCCCGTTGGAGGGTCAGAAGCGGAAAAGCGTAGAGGTGTCACACCTGTGGGGAGGAGCGGACAGGACAGGTGACCCAAAACTGACCAACAGGGTATTCCATCCCATCTGCCTCATGCTCAGTATAAAAGCTGAGGGATCAAAGGGTCAGCCCTCTTTCTTCAATGGTTGGTGTCCGAGGAGGACTCTGTCTGTTCGTCTGCCTTTGATCCTGATCCAGACTCCAGATCCTGTCTGTCACCAAGTCCACTCTGGGACTTCTCCAGTGCCTGCTGGTGACGTGATTGTCATCCTGGGAGCTTGATATGTTTTTTATATATTTCATTATTTTCTTTTCATTATTTTATTATTAATATTTCATTGAAGTAGTTAAGTTCCTTCTAAACCCTTAAGTCTCTTTTTCTCTCTCTCTCCTGCCTCCCTTTGAAGCAAAGCAGGAGAGAGAGAGCATCTGTCCTTCCACCTGATTGGGCCAATCCAGCCCAAACCATGACAGATTTATATACTCATTTTAGGGATTACAAAGAAGCCATATTATTGACTACTTCTATATTACATCCCAGTTCATCCCAAGCAGCAAGGTCCATTAAGAAACTATGACATTATTAGTCCCGCTCAGTGTTCCTCTCCCTCCACGTTCTGAAAAACTGAAGCTGCCAAGGGGGAATATGTATTCAACTAACCAGATTTAAGGAACATATACCCTCACATATTTCCATTTGTGAATCTGCAAAGTTCTGCTTTTCATGGCTTAGCATGTCAGATGAATGTAGATGAACTACAGCAGGAGTTCTGCTGCCAAGAAACCTCACTGATTTCAAAACGAAACTCGGCCAAAGACAGTGTTAAGAAAAAAGAGTATACCCTTGACATAACAGAAGACTGAACCGCTTGATCCAGGAAGCCTCTTTTAGTCCTATGTTTTATGTTCATTAATACATTATTTATTGATATGGTTTATTCTTCAGAATTATACAGAAAACATTTAAATATACACATATTTATATATATAAAATCAACAAACTGTCAAGAAGCATGAATGGACAAAAAAAAGTCACAATATCTCCACAGTTTATTAAAACACAATATTCCATTCCTTTTTCTGCCTTCTAAAGTCCTATTAATATTTCTAACAAAGCTGAGTTTTCTCAAAATCTTTATGATTACTTAACATTGACCATTAACCTGGTCTCTGCAGGATCACAGGATACCTCCAGAGTTAAGAATTCACCCCTGAGGAATGCTCCTAGCACTGGACTTGTTTTCTGGCATATCTCAAGTAGACACAAATGCCATAAACATCTGTGAAAAGAGCTCTTTTACCCAGGTAGATCCATATCATATGAAGATTTTCATACCATGAGCACCACCTTGTCCTTTACCCCAAATCTAGCACATTATAGTCCCCAGGTCCTGGGGATCTTTCCAAAACTATAAATCCCATGGAATAAAACCTAAATGCAAAATAATAGATTTTTAAAGTAGGTATTTTCTTACCTACAGGACTGCATAAGACCAGCAAGACTCTGAAAGAATCCCACATCCTTTTTATCCTTGAGGTAGTCAAGCATTTTCTGCAGCAAACACAAATAATTTAGACAGAGAATTAATATTTATACTAAGTGATGATCTAGTTTACTTAATACTATATGGATTCTAGATTACTAGTGATGCTGGTGTTTTGAAATATCTCTAATATTTACAAATTAGATAAAAAAGTCTTACAGAGAAAAATCCAGGTATCAAAAATAAGAACAACATTTAATGTTCATGTCCTTTACAGAAAAGAAGGTCATCCATTTTGGATATTCCTTCCTAAAACATGGAAAATAAAGATAGCACCTAAAGTCAACACAGACAGCAAAATTTAGTTTTTAATATAAATACAATCTTGCCACTACTAGGTCACAAATTTGTATTGATACTACCGTTTCAGCACTGGACTGGGCTTGTCATGACCTCAATTCGTTTTAGATTATTTTAGCTGCAACAGCATGTTAGTAGTCATGTCAGTATTTTTCAAATTTGTTTTAGCTTATAATGCGTAATACCTATCTGATAATAGATTGCAATAACAAGAAGTTATTCAGTGGAGTGACTCTGATTCTAGAATGCAATGTGTTGTTGAGTGAAGATACAGGATGATATCGGAGGTCCCAGTTGTTAACAAAAATCACGTTGCTCAAAGATCAGTCCTTAGTAGGAACGCTACAAGAATCCATGTTGTGAATGAGGTAAAACTCTCTTTGCAAATAACAAAAAAATAGGAAAAATGGATAATAAGTAACCTCCAAAATGAAAGAGCACATCAGACAGTGTTAACAAAATGTTAACCCCAAGCAGACCCAAGATCACAGAAAAAGGAACACCCCCATCAACAACAGCATACTAATCACAGCAAAGAACTCCAGATGATGATGACGATGACTTTTCGAAACCACTTCTGTACCTCTCCCCCCACCCATACCATTCTTCCCAAGGAAGACTGAAGAGTTGATCTTAGGACCTAAAGAAAAATTAGAAAGGTGAGCGTAACACCAGAGAAAATGGGTAGAAATGAGGCAACTGAAAAAATAGCAATTCTAACTGTATTACTGATGTTTTTATGTTATAAGTATATAATTTAGAGTAGTAGTATTAGTGTTATTGTAACCGCACCAATAACCGCTTCCTGCAATCTTGGTTAAGACCTTATCAAATAATTTTTAAAAATTTATTTTTTTATTATTTTTTATTATTATTTAGCATTACAAATTCAGATTAAATAATTATGTACAAATGTCATGATTTTCCTAAGTAATCTAATATCATGACATCGCAAAGAACTGGAAATGGTTCAAGTAGGTACTTTTCTGCACAATTTGTGGTCTTTCTGATCACCCCTGAAAAGAATATTATTTTTGGCTGCATTTAGCTGCTTCAGTGGTTGCTTAACTTGAGACCTTAACTGTTCCCAGTTGTCTGTATTCTTCAAACTGTTCTACGGCAATGTAGTAATGGCAGGTATGAAGCCTTCTGGGCTCTGGAATCTTCAACTAGTACAGAACACTGAATATAGTCTCTACCAAGTACTTCTCTTCAACAGTGCAAAATATTGTTAACATATCAGACTCGTCCACTGCTCACCACATTATCTTACTTTAGATTAATAAAAAAAGTTTGACTTCTCTGCTTTTATCACCAGGACCTCTCCATGGCATAAGCTAAGGACTTCTGAAGTTGTGTAACATTTTTTTTAGTGAAGATTGGGGTCAGCAATTTTGCCCTGCTGGCTACAGGACAATGGCAATCTCCCAAGAAATCCTTCCCTCCCACAGAATTCCCTTAGAAGTTAATGATTTAACATAAAATTTCCCCCTTCCAGCTGAAGCGCAAACCAAATTTCTTTCAGCCTTGTATTCTGTAGATTAATTATATGTATACAAATAAGAAATATATACCTAGCAAACAAGATACTTTTGTACACTACTTTTTTCTGGGAACGAGAGTCAGAGGATAAACAGCATCTGACAAATAGCCACATTATATAATGCACTTCTACAGCAATAATGACCATGGTATAAAGATCTGTACTGACAAGAATGGGTGAAAATAAATTAGTACCTTACCTGTTGAACAGTAGAATTTCCTCCATTTAAGATGGCAATCCCTAGCTTTAGGGTAGCTGCAACCATTGGCCCCATCTCACCTTAAAATTATTTCAAAATATAATTTTAGATCATATTTAAAAACAAGAATGTTCTATTAACTTATCCATATAGACTTAAATGGTAATTTATCAGGAGAGGTCTTTTTGTTTCTCCTGTAACACAGACTAATTTTTCTTTCACAATCTCTAGTGTGACTTAATATCTTCCTGAATGTCTACAGACATAGTGTAATGCATACACAGCACACAAAAGAAGCAAGACATAAGACAGGAAGAATGGAGCTCAATTAATATAAATCATGTTTCATTCACTAGGGCATCCAACAGTTGATTTAAGGCTGGGTGTACAATTTTAAGCTAGCTTTCAAGCTTAACAATGTGTCTCCTCTGCGTGCAAATCTAGATATTTTTTTTTTTCCTGTTTCTTCACAAAATGACAGGGATCCAAAGCATTTAGTTGCAGCAAATGAAATTTGTAAACTGTAACCTTTAACACATCACTACTCTAAAAACAAATCACAGAACAGACAAACCTTAGAGTAAAATGGTGGCTAAGGGACAAAAGCATCATTTACACTTCTGAAATGTTCTATCAAAATACAACAATAAAGTAGATATTTGGGAGGAGGGGGGGAAGGACCAAGGTCTACACCTATTTCAGAACGGTACACACCTCAATTTGGGGGCCTTTTTGTCATTGCATACTGCTACAGCTATGAACTTTTTCACACTTCCTCTCAATCATCACTAGAAAAATTATTATTATCACTATTATTAACAACAACAATAATAGAAACAACAATAATAACCTCATGAGAATTATTCATTATACTTTTCTGGGTTAGCTGTCAATAATTTTTGAAACTGTGAGTGCATGTTGAAAGCAAACCTTAGTGCCAAACATCTGCAGGTTTTGCCCAGTAAGAATTACAAGATCATTAGAAATACGGTTTAATATGTAATCTACACAACATTACCTTTACTAGCACTGATTGTCTGCAGAACCATCTCAGCAGCACCCCGGTCATGCAGCCTGGCTTGTTGATACAGAAGTTTTTGCTTTTCCATTTCTTTTTCCTGAATAAAAATTCCAGTCATTTAAGATGAGGACTTCAGTTACTATCAGTTCTCCAAACGTTTTTGGTTTTCTCTTAGTATATGGGCTCTATGGCAACATCATGGACCATTTTAATACATACAATGCTACTGAACAGATATTTAACATGTTCAAGTAATATTCTCCCCTTGGTATTTTTCTTTAATATGCTTTTAGCAGTTTATCTGAAAAGAGTCATCTCAATTGTAAATCATTAGGTTAGTTCAAAGCCCATATTCCTTTTTTATATATATATACTGCATATATAAAACTTGCACTTTAATGCCATGTTTTTGTGCAACAGTTCATACTCTTAATAATCTTCTATAGCATGACCATAACTTCATACTGCTCAGCATGTGGCTCTTGAGTTGCAAGTTGTTGCTGAATACCAGAGTACAGAAGCATCTCAGATTTTTTTTTCAAAACATCTCATTATATTACAATACAGATTGCCCACCCTACCAACAGAATATTTGATAGAATACACTGTGCTTTTATATTTTGCATTCTCTAGCGGCAACAAACAATACTGCATGGCGTTGCTTGAGCAATGGTGAAGTTTGTTCTTTGTAATTTAAACTACTACCGAAAACATAAAGAAGAACATAAAGAGCAAACATAAAGGCACAGTTAATTCCAGATGAGTTTGAACTTTCACCAAGTTAATTGAAGTTTACTGGAGAATTGAGGATGACTAAGCAGTATAAGTTGCAAAATGGAAGTTGCATAGAGCCCTATGACAGCGAGTCCATTGGATGGCGTGGTAAAAAGCTTACTCAAAAGGAACATGACACAATCAGTTAGTATCATGTCCAAAACATGTATGACCTAAAAGCAGGAATAGCTGCAGCAGAAGTAGCCAGAATGACAGCTTTGCTGCCATAAACTTTCCATCCAAGTTACGGAAAAAAGACATTGGAAGATGGAAGAGGTTTAAAAAATGAAGGCTTGCTAAATAGAGAGTATGAATAATAAATTAAAAAAGAAGAGGTAAAAAAGAGAAATATGTTCAAATGAATGAAAAAGAAACCTTTAACTCAAAAGCAAACCAACACAGACATTTATGCTGTTACCAGAGAGTTCTCGCCGAGGCTGGCAAATTTGTTTCTTAAATCTTTGATAATATCGTGCTGCGGAAACAAAATTCATCAGGGTTTTTTTTTTTTTTTCACACTATTAGGTCTCCTGTGGTTAAATTGTATCTTTCTTTTTTCCTTAAATTATGTGAAAATCTAGATGGAGGCACAAAAAGTAAAAAAAAATAAAAATGGCAGCTTTGCTTCATATTTAGCCATGCTAAGGTTTGAAAGTTTTGCCTTCATGTTTAAACCTCTTCCTGGGAGTTCAACAAAAACAAAACAGAAACATACACACACGCACACACACTCACATACAAACCACCAGAAAATCATAACATCACAGGTTCATTATAGTTACAATAAAATATTTTCCTTTGCTTCAGATGTTTCTTTTTTAAAAAGCTATTTCCTTATTTCTACTTACTTTTAGTTTTAGACCCAACAATCTTTCTTTTTTCTTCCATTGCAAGATTTATTTTTCACCTTTGTTCACAAGCCTAACATCAGCTATAATACTTTCATTATACAGTATTGTTTTAATAAGTTTATAAGAATGCTTATAGTGAGGATGCATCTGCATAAACTACAGACTAAAAGAACGGGTATGCCCACTTTTTGCAATGGCACTATAGAAGAACAGTAGAAACAGGCATAGCCAAACCAGTTACAGTGAGAACAGCGGTATTTCCCATGGAATCAAGCTGTGTAGGTAACCAGTAACAAAGTAACAAAAGCTGTCTAGGTATCCAGTAACAAAGTAACAAAAACCAAAAACAAAACAACCAAAAAAACACCACAAACGTCTTCTAAAAGCAACCATTCCTTTGATGCTAACTCCCAAAGACCATGGTTCCTTCTTCAGCTTCACAATGTTTTTTCACTGTTGCTTTCTCCATGCAATGTTAATACATAAATGTATGTGTACCTGATGGCAGTGCTGATATGAAGTGGGCCATCCATTGCATAGAAAGCATACTAAATTAATTGAGCTGCTGGCTGGTCAAGGTATCTCCATTTCTCTAAGACGTGCTTACTGCTAACACTGTTATCTGTCCTACCAGCACAGGCTTTTGCACTTTATTGTGCCTGCCAGTTGATGCCAAGAAAACTACCAAAACAATTAGCCAGTAGTTTGAATTTTCTGTCATTCACAAAACCATCACAATAGTGAACATAACTTCCTATGAAATGAAACATTTAAAGTAATTGACCAGAATTTTAAAAAGAAACCTCAAAGAATCATAGAATTGTTTAGGTTGGAAAAGACCTTTAAGATCATCCAGTCCAACCACTGACCCTACCCTACCAGGTCTGCCACTACACCATGTCTCCAAGCACCACATCTACACGACTTTTAAACACATCCAGGGATGGTGACTCAACCACCTCCCTGGGCAGACTGTTCCAATGCTTGATAATTCTTTCAGTGAAAAATTTTTTTCCTAATGTCTAGCCTAAACCTCCCCTGGCGCAGCTTGAACCCGTTTCCTCTTGTCCTATCGCTAGTTACTTGGGAGAAGAGATCAGCTCCCATCTCATTGCAACCTCCTTTCAGGTAGTTGTAGAGAGCAATAAGGTCTCCCCTCAACCTTCTCTTCTCCAGACTAAACAATCCCAATTCCTTCAGCCGCTCCTCATAAGACATGTTCTCCAGGACCTCTCACCAGCTTTGTTGCCCTTCTCTGGACAAACTCCAGCACCTCAATGTCCCTCCTATACTGTGGCGCCCAAAGAAAACCAAGTCTATTTTATCTTGGGTGTTTTCTATTTGTATGGGAAAAAGCTGACCATTTAGAAACGTACATACATGTATTCCCACATTATAGACTTTCTACAGCAACCTACCAAACCAAGGAAACTTTTTCATCATACTTTTTGAAAACACAGACTCAAACACTTTCTACTTCTTTTTTTTTTTTTTTTTTAATATGAAATTATGAAATAGTTAAAAAGACAACAGAATAAATAAAAAGATGGAAAGGGAAGAAATTGTTTTCAACTAAGCTATTCTAAGATGAATGCTTCTCCTCTGAATTGTATTTATATTTTATACTTTTCAAGACCTCTGTTTAGTCCAGGGAATAAATCTTATTAGTCTTATCAGGCAGGTCTTACACTGGCAAAACATTTGTTAATTTTAGTGTCAGGCATGCATGAGTACAAGCTATCTATTAAAATATAACACCATGAACTCAAGCAGAATCTTTATCTTGTATGTATTAAGCTTTTAAGCTCAATACATGCTGATTGATGATCTATAAAGGTGAATTTTTCCCAAATCACTCATTTTGGACTTCATCAGCCCTAAAAAGAGTGCACAGAATGAAAACATAATGCATATCCAGGATTTTAAGAGTGTTAGAGGAGTTAATTTTATCAAATATGCTTTCCATATTACTTAAAGAAATACTTCAAGCCCTGCACTTTCACAGTTATATTTCTGATTCTGCTGGTAGTCTCATCCCCAAAAGATTTTTTTCAAGTTGAAAAGTAATATATGATATCCATTATAAATGTACCTTACTGGAAGTACCCTTTCTATATTGAAAACTGTAATTATCCAGATTATCATGCAACAAAAGGAACTATTTAAAGTACATGTTGTAAAATATAAGGTAAACAGGAAATTTAGAGACTACTAAACTGCCAGTACATAAAATAATTAAAATACAATTAATCTCAAAATTAATTTCATAATAAATGAATGGCCACTCTAAAGCCATTTCTCCACGATCTGCTGTGCTTTCTTGTTCTATATACTTTTCCATAGTTTGGGAATACTGACATGTCTCAATGCCAGGCATTTATAATCCTTCTGTCATTTGATATTACTTCCATGATACAAGTAAATACTTCTGAAAATGCTTGAAAGTGGTATCTAAGTACCATCACTAAAAATGATAGATAGGTTCATAAATTAACTACCACATTCTTAGATATATGCAGTCAGTGGCAGTCTGTTAGCAATTTTTTAATTTCCTCAAAACTACAGCTATTTATTTTGTATGTAATAATTCTTTACAAGACTTTAGGACATTGGTAGACTTATTGCAGTAGGGGATTTATTAAATATTATTAAGTAAACATATGCTTTTATCTACTCTATCTTAACTCAATGAATTAATAAAATTTGAAAATATTTCCTGCATTCATCTTTATCACTGTTGGTGCTAAACAAATAATAACAATAAAAATAAAATGTAGCTAGGAAAAACACGTATGCAAAAAGGACTGGTTTGATTTGATTGGCTATAAACATTTAGCTTTCTTGGGCATTAGCTTAAGTATTCTGTAATACGTTGAGATGAAAGGAAAAGAAGTAACATTGATCTAAAAGTACCTGGGGAAAAAAGAGAACTGAAGAGGAACAAACCATCTTATTCATGAATTTTAAACAAATTTCAGACAAGATAGCAAAAAGCTGTTATATGCTTCATAATATAACAGCTGAAAAGCCACAAGAATTACAGCACTCATTAATCAAAATTATTTCTTGTATTCACACCAATATTCAGCGAAAGAAGTACTGGTGTTCTGCTGACTCTCCCCAGTAATGAAGGCCTGGGAGGGAAAAAAAATTTATCATCTCATATCAATAGATTTTATTACATACCTATGTTACTCAATATCAATAGTCAGCACGATAATCCACATGGGCACAAAGTAAGGATTGTTTTATCAACATTATAGTTCACATTTCCTAGCATTTGAATAATCTGTATCAAAAACTTTAATGTTACAAATATATTTTGTTAAAATAGTATAAAGTTAAAAAACCCCACCACCATATACTAAACTAAACAAAGTACTAGTCTGTGTTAAAATAGCATAAAATCTGAGCTACAAATTCACAGGAATAAAGATATTCTGAAATAAAAACCTTCACTACCTATGTTATTTTGTTTTGGTTAAGTCTCCATTTCAGCTTGCAGCAATATCTTTACTGATGTCATCATGTTTACACTGTCATTCAATTACATCTTCCACTCTGGCAAGGAAGTTAGTTTTGTTTCCTACATTCTGCCTCCATATTCTTGCCATGCTGATGAGATCACTCAACATATTGCTTCCTATTCAAGTAGATAGGAACTGACAAAAGTACTGAGTCTCTAAAAGGAAAAATATTGTACTGCATGACTTTCAAATCTGTGTATTCTGTTTCCAATTTTTTTCTCCAATGTTACATAGCTAGAAACCTACACATTACTTTTGAACTGGATGACCCTTTCTTGTTTTAAGTTGGGTGACAAATTTGACCTATTTGAAATAGCTGACACAGATGTCTAACTCACTATAGAAATAATTAAAAAAAAAGGGGTAATGGATCATTTACAAGATTCCACTATGTCTAGTATTAAATCAGTCAGGTGGAGTGGAATTTCTTATGTACCAGGGTAAGTTTGGCAAGATTATTATGTAATTGCTGCATTAAAAATGAACAAAGAACCCGGAAGCTACAAGTGGTCACCTAATTGTTGCAATGTATTTGTTCTTCAAAGTACATCACTCCTTTACCTCAGGACTGTCAAAGGCTCTGCCTTACATAGATCTCGACCAGGTCTGCTGTGCTATAGCAGTGAACCATGGAGTGCCAGCTAGCGTTTGAGTTGAAAGACAGGGCAGATGCCTGGGAGTACTCTTGAAAAGTACCACACTAATGCTGGTGTAAGCAGCAGACAAAATGTAGTGGGAAGAGATGCTGATAAACACAGAAGATGGGAAGCAGCCAGAGGATGCAATGAAAGATCTTAATGAATAGCCTTCAATCATCATTTATCACTAAGCCCCTGAACTGAAACCCAAAGAAAAGCATGGGTATATTATTAACTTTGTAGAAAAGAGATTCTCTACTATTGCTGCGTATTTCCCATACAGCCCAAAACAGCCTTGCCAGATAGGCAAGAAACTGAGAAACAGCCGACCTCATAATAAAGAATGTATTAATGGCACTGATCCTATGTTATTGATAGTATAACCTAGATTGTGGGGAATAAAAACACTGCAACAAGTAGGAGCAAATGAGGAGTGAAGGGCTGACTGTCTAGTGGAGGACAGTATAAATTCTCTAACTGAATTGAAAACTCTTTTTATTTTTGCATAGAATTGAAAAAAAAAAACAAACAGTGACTGACGGAAATAGGGATCTGGGGAGCACAAAGAGGAAAAAGAAAGAAGGTCTTGGCATTAACAAATAGCACAGTATCAACACCATCAGTACACAAGAAAGAACAAAATAACTCTATCCTCCTTATGACAACATGTCAAAATTGGTTCAATCTTACTTAACCATAGGTTTGTGGGTTTGTAGTAGATACATAAATAACTTATCCTGTAGCTGTGGATAGTGAAACCATGTATTAGGTTGCATCCATTCCATTATGGGTAGGAAAAACTAATGAGAAACACATTTTTGCATAGTAAGTGGAATGTTCAGCTCCTAAGAACTGATACATTGATCATGGCGTCTGACCTTAGTTCTAACATTCTTAAACAAAAACAGTTATTGTAAATACATGGTATATGGTCACTCCATTTATGCAGGCTTTGTGACAGTGACAGATAACAGCGACCACCTCTGATGGGCTAGAGCCTTAAGAGCTTGCACTATTTGTATGTACTGAGACTTGCAAGTACTTCTGTGCCTGAGTGACCCAAATGCAGAAACCAATTTGGATTCAGCTAGTGAAACACTTTTATTGGAAAGAATTTCCTATCAGATAGAATCAAGGGGGACACTGACACCAACTCTAGAGAGAGTCAATTGTGCATCTGTTCAATATGATAGAAAGTTAACTTAGAGACAAAGGGCAAGGAGCAAAGATAATGATAATAATTCAAAGCAAATAGTAGCAAGCTAATACAGACAGGCACACAATAACATACAGACAACTTCTTTGTGGGTCTATATTGTGACCTCCCTACTGCCCACACAATGATCCCAATACAGATTATTTATCAAAAATGAGACTATGCTGCATGAGATATTGGCATGAAAATTGCCGATAGAATACACTTGTTGTTTTTATCGCATTCTAAACTTGTCCAAAGGTCTCTGTCACTCTGACTGAAAAGATTCAGTACTTCAAACATCACACATTTTTAAAGTCTAGAGGAGCAGTAGAGTTTTATTCCCATACAAATTAAAGAGTCAGTCTTTTCACATTCATACAGACCATGGAATAAAAGAACTGCCTTCAACATTGGACTTTGAGATAGACTGACAGACAGAAACACACAAATGCACACATGCACACACACACACAGCTGGTATATATGATATCACATCTTTACAACTGTTTCCTGTCATGCACGAAGGAAGTAAGGATTATTTATTGTTGTGTTTTGTTCCCTTTCAAAACACTTCTTACTCACAGCAAGACAAAAAATTTTCTACAGAGCATATAGCATTTAGCGTACAGTAACCAGGTAAGCAGTGACAGACATGTAGTATTTGAATAGCTGAATTAATGGAAGAAACAAAGAAGAAATTATCCTATTAGACTGCTCATATACTTCCTTTGGGATTTTGTAATATGTACTTTGTGTTTGTGGCAATTACAACCTTTTAAACAATTTTTTTGTGAGGCTGTGTGAGTGCACTCATCTTCCAGGATAATGCCTTTATTGCACGAAGGTGGAACAGATCTGTGCAAACTTTTGAAGGAGTAAGAGTGAAGTTGATCCTGGGATATATCTTCTCTTTCCACAGATGTATGGGAACCTCTTTCTTTTGTGAATTGAATGTTAATAGAAGCGCTAGCAATTAAAACACCAAAACCATGTTGCTCTTTTCAATGGAGGTCGTTAAAATTGTTCCCCGTATTGCCATAGGCAATGAACTTTGAAGCTACTGACTGGAATCTGCCCATCAGCTAAATCTGTGCCTTCCCAATCTCAAGCAAGTCATCTCTACTCACTCCAGCTGCCATTAGTCAGAACACAAATCACTATATTTAAACACCTCAGAACCAAAAATTAGCCACCTCACGCACCATACCTCCTCTGAGAACATCAGCCTTGCAGGACTACCAGCAAGCAGCCTGAGTCACCAATGGGAACTGAGACTTCTACTTGCATGAAGTAGGCAAGTAGGCTGGTGCTTAAGCCATGGGCCACCTTTTAGAAATAAATGGTGAGACTTGCATGATGAGACACAAATGACTGCGTGAGAAATTGAATTCATTTAAAAAAATTAACACTGACATTTCAGAGCTATTGGTTCTATGCTTTTAAAGAAAACACGGAACAACTAGGAATCACTTTAGGTATGAAGTAGCTATGGAGTTTCTATCAAATACTATCACACTGAAGGCTGAATCAGATAAACAGTAATATAACTGATGCTCTCTCTGTGACAAACTTGGAAACAGAATTCTACTACTGTATCAGAAATGCATGTCTGCTAAGATACAGAAGAAAAGTCCAGCTGTTTTCCCTTAAGAGCCAAATAAGTGACTTTAATCATTCAAATTAAGTTATAACCAGAAAGAAGATAACTGATGCACAAAAGGCAAGAACAGCAAAACAATATGAACAAGCCAAATGACACTCTGTTTTCCCCAAAATGGCAATGTAATTTTATATGACATATTTTGTATAAATAATTCTTGGAGTTTTTAAAAAGAGTTTGTGCGCAAGAAGGGTTTGGTAGAGATGACATGCTGAAACTGAAATGTTAAAAATGTTTTCAAGACCCTTAGTTGAACTTATCCAAGATGTTGGGCCTAAAAGTCACAAAATTAGACCCAGACAAATACACACATATTTTTTTTGTTTTACCTTGCTGCGTTGTGATCCTGTCACCTTAAGGAAGGGCAAGGACAAGAAGCGAAATAGCAATAAGAAAAAGAAGTCCAAAATTTTTTTTCTGCAGGTGACTGACCAAATAGATACACAAAATTGTCTTTTGAACAGATCAATACATTATTTGAACATATGTTTCATAGCTACGGAAAAAAAAAATCATAAGAAACAAATGAATAGGATCTTCTCTCAAAAGATAAAGTTGAATGTTGAACAAGGAACCCATTAAAATTTAGGTAAGGAGCACTAATAAATCCCTTACTGATAAATTTGTTCATTCACCTCAATTACTTCCTATTAATAAATTTTCACATTTATAAGCATAAGACTTTTGATATATAACAAGCATGCATGGGCTGACAAAAACTTATAAAAATAAATGTTATTTGTTTAGTTAATGATACATCATACATTGTATTTCCAGGAAAAACAAAACAAAACAAAAACAAAAAAAAAGCACTGAAATTTGGATTCATACTTAGATATTTACCAAGAAACAGAAATTTATATATTGGGCACATCAGTTGAAACTCAAGTGGACTAGAACTTCTGAGTGACTGAAAAGAATGTGGTACTGGTATTCTTTCTGATTTCTGTATACAGTCAAATAGAGAATACATACTTAAATAATTCAGTGCTATCCCATGCAGCATCATGTAGAAAACATATAGAACATCCAATGTATACAAAACAATGGGAGTAAAAGTAAACGTGCTCCAAACCACTCCTCAAAAATCAAAACATCACAGGTAATTTTATATCAAATCAATCAATAAATTTAGAAATATTTTTAAGAAATAATAAAAGCATGTATTTCATGCTTCTGTGTTTTAGTAAATATATTAAATATAAGTATTAATTGATTTTAAATCAACTTTTAAATGCCAGAATTATAACATTAAAAATATTAACAAGCTAATTCCCTCAGTGCCCCTCAGAACAGATTTTTTTATTAATGGGAAAAGAGACAGATCCCAGAGCAAACACATAAGGAGTCATCTCTTTTAATCAACTTACGTATGTGTGTTTCCTTATACAGTGATGATCATTAAAAGCTCAACATTAAACAACAATACAGATCTCCTATTCTTAACATAGAAAAAGCTTGGCAGTATTAGTGAATGAAAGCTCACCTTTTACCCAGAAGGACTAATATATATGTGAACATAAAAATACTGTATAAATTACTGGCACTGAATGTAAATGACTACTGCAAAAAAGCTGTATTATTTCAGTATTTTAACCACCCAAACTAAAGGTGGGACGTGATACTTTAACAAGATACAGCCTGTTATTATCAGACTTCCAAAATAAGTTACTATCCATAACATTTCTCTTCAACAACTATAAAGTTAATCAGATAAACATGTAAGATCTGTTAAATTACTCTCTATATAATCTTATATTATGTGATATTATGGATGTTTTTGTTTTACTACTATGAATCTGGTGACTCTTATCTGCCAATTCAGCTTCTGACATGCAGTTCACTGGCATAATAAGCTGCAGTAAGCCATGAACCAAGAAACTTAAATGTCAGTTGGAAGCTATGAAATAATGTCTAATATGACAAGAAAAACAAAACAGAAGTATAATCTTACTTCAAAACTCTTCACTTCTTCTTCACCATCATCATCATCTTCATCATGGCAGCTCTGACACCATGTAGAAAGAAAACATTTACTGATAAGTGGGGGGGGCACACTAAGCCTTAGTTCACTTTACACATAATTTCTCTTTATCTTCTTCATTAATTTGATTAAAACAGAAAAGACACAAAAGATAGCAAAAAAGTTACCTTTGCCATAATATCAGCATAAGCCATATACAGGAAATCTTCTTCCAATTTGCTGGTTAATAGAGACAGGAAAGGGAAAATGAGGAAGATTAGAGCCATTATAGTAGAATTGGATCTCACAAATACTTTTAAGTGCCTTAAAAATCTTTTTAAAGGATTTCTATGCTCGCAATTAATTATAAAAGTATTTTTGGAAAGTGAGGATTTGATTAACTAATACAAACTGAAAAGTAAAGCCAACTACAAACAAAGTGCCCAGAAATTCATAAACACCTTCCAATGAAGAGAACATAGTTAATTTTTCCATTATACCTAGAATATACTTATAATTCACATTCAGAATATAACTGTCAATAGGGAACACAGACAGAAGAGAGAGGTACAGTAAGTCATGATCACAACATCCATAACTGTGAAAAAGTGTACAGGGGCATCTATTTGTCTCTAGAAAATTCCTTGCATCTCATTAACAGTCACATTAAAATCTCTTTACATACCACAGGCTAGAGAGGTTTCAGTGTAACTCAAACTCACCGTATGTACATATGCACATGTTTTGGCCTAGTCTATGCAATCTGACTTGAACAGAGACATGTATAACTTCAAATACAGGAATCTGAAAATCCGCACACACTCTGCAGTCTCTCACACCATCCCTACCATTTTTCAGTTAAGGCTGTTCGACTGAATAGCAGAATAAGTTGATGTAAAGGATCAACTCTTTTAAGGCTTTCATCTTCTTCCGGTAGTTCCTCCCCAGGTTTCTTTAGGGAAAAAGATTTGAAAAGTATATTCAGTTATCTATACTGAAAAATGTTTTACTCTGTGCAATTCATTAAACATTAAATACTCACATAAGTAATTTTGACTTGGACAAGGAGGAGGAAACAAGTTCCAAGCAAAGCATGAAAAGCCTGAATCCTGACCATGCTTATGACCATGAAGACTTACAACGATACCATTTGCAAAGCTTTTGATTTCCTCTCCTCATAAAAATTAGCCCTCTTCCCTAGATTCTGAAAATCACTTCAATCTTTTACTGCTGTTGCCCAGAACGAGTGGTAAACAGGTGCCATTATTTGCTATTATGTTGTCTGTTCCTCTCTACGTTAAGAAGCTTCATCAGCTAAAAATGAGAATCCTCTGTTCCAAGTCTTAAGCCAGGTATACTGTTCATTGAGAAACTCTGAGATGCTTTGAGGGAGCAGAAATCCAAACTTGAAGCTCACCAATAGCTTTGGACAGAAGGAGCCATACCTACCAAAAACAGTAATGCTGGCAGGATGCAGAACTTTAGAAGACAGCAAATCAATAATATATAAAAAATATTACATATCATTCAATAATATATACACACACACATAAATAGGTTTTTTTCATGTGGTTATTTTGCTTTCAGGTCAAGACAGCCTTAGCTATTTCATCCTAAAAGAAAAATGTAGTCCTAAATACTATAACGGCAACCACCAAAGCAGTGTTTTGAAAATAATCTATAGAAAATCTGTCCTTTGACTTCTTGTCTTTTGCCAAAAGAGATTTCAGAAAGTAAGTTTTGCACAAAATCGTTATTCACAAAATTGTTTCGTCCAGACATATTTTTCTACAAAGCTTCTGGCACCTCAAAGAAAATTGGTTGCATAAATTATGCCCACTCTTCCTCCTTGTTTTCACCTAGCAATACACACTAAAATACAGATTAAAAAATTCCATGCATTGATAAGACTTCATAAGCAAGAAGTTATAATAATGTCAGATATTATCTATTAGCAATAAGGAAGGGCTGTCCACATGACAGATATAAGGAAAATGGACTTTTTGCCTATTAAGAAAAAAAATTGTGTGCGCTAGTGTCACATTCCTGTGGGAATGCTTATAGATGTCTATGTGTACTACATTTCACATACTCCTGTGAACTCCACCTTTTCCACTCAGCTGTATCAAAAATGAATGCTTGCAGCTGAGAATTCACTTTAGTTGACATATGCACAATGATTGTTTCACATCCTTGTCTATGATAGCCATCCAAGGTTCATTTCACATTTTGCAATATGTAACAAAATTTTCAGTATCAATAACAAGATCTGAACAATGCAAATTGTAACCCTAGTTATATCTCCAAGTACAAATACAGGCTGGGTGGAGAATGGATCGAGAGCAGCCCTGAGGAGAAGGACTTGGGGGTGTTGGTGGATGAGAAGCTAAATATGAGCTGGCAATGCACACTTGCAGCCCAGAAAGCCAACTGCATCCTGGGCTGCATCAAAACAAGCATGGCCAGCAGGGCGAGGGAGGTGATTCTGCCCCTCTACTCAACTCTTGTGAGACCCCACCTGGAGCACTGTGTCCAGCTCTGGGGTCCTCCAGCAAAAGAAGGACATGGACCTGTTCGAGTGAGTCCAGAGGAGGGCCACAAAGATGATCAGAGGGCTGGAGCACCTCTCCTATGAAGACAGGCCAAGAGAGTTGGGGTTGGTCAGCCAGGAGAAGAGAAGGCTCCAGGGAGACCTCATAACAATCTTTCAGTACTTAAAGGGAGCCTATGGGAACGGTGGAGAGGGACTCTTTACCAGGGATTGTAGCGATAGGATGAGGGGTAACAGTTTTAAGCTGAAAGAGGGTAGACTTAGGTTAGATACTAGGAAGAAATTCTTTACTGTGAGGGTGGCGAGACACTGGAACAGGTTTCCCAGGGAAGCTGTGGAGGCCCCACCCCTGGAAGTGTTCAAGGCCAGGCTGGATGGGGCTTTGAGTAACATGGTTTAGTGGAAGGTGTCCCTGCCCAGGGCACAGGGGTTGGAACTAGATGATCTTTAAGGTCTCTTCCAACTCTAACCATTCTACAGCTCTATGATCTCACCATTATTGAGGTCTTCCCCTGCTCTTTACTTCAATCTCATTTAGGATTCTGACAGTTCTCTTTAATTAAATGGCAGCATTCTATACTTGGTAACGTTATCAACCAGAATACCTCTCCTAATGTTATCAAAACTGATGAAGCAAAAGGGTAGAAGTTATGTTAACGTTTAATACAAGTTACTAGTTTTTACAGATTTAATTCAAATTAAATGGAGGATCAAAATCACCAATGACTGTGTTAAGCAGAACTCATTATTAAAGCACAGCATGAACACTAGAAGCAAATGATTTTCTGACATTTCTGGGAAATAAGCATTCTTAATTTTCAATGTTTTGAGACATTTTCCCTACAGTTATTTAAGTGTAAAATAAAAAGCTTTAACTGAACGTAACATAAGAGGATAAAACAAATACATTGGGTAAGTTTTAGTTGCCATTTACAAATGTTGAAGATTTAAGATTTAATTTTTACATAATCTAATTAGTAAACATCCATTAAACATATTGGTCGTATAAATTATTATGTCCAGTAATTCTGATGAACAAAACCAATCAATAATTTTATCACATAAGCTTAAGTGTTCATATAACCTATTTAATTAAAGCAGAAGCATTTTAACTATTAATAAAGACAGTGTTGAATATCCTATGATTTTAATATCAAACATTAAAAATCTAGTTCTCTTAGAGGCTTGATCTGTTGAATCAGAATTAAGAATCAGCAGAATTAAGCTCCTCAAATAGAGGACTTGTATATAGTTTTTTCTTTTACTATACAGAGGCGGAAGAAGTAGTGCCACTTTTGTATAATAGACTTAAGGACAGAAGATTCAGGGAACAAAACTGCAAGTTTACTCCAGTCCTCTGCTTTAGGGGATGCAAGCACTCATCTACTACATCCCAGAAAAAGCCCTTACCACAGGTCTATAAATGGCCTGGATCTGGCCAAGTCAGGAAGGGGGTAGTTTTTACAGCATTTCTCCCTTTAAATTATTCTCACTCAGCAGAAAAGAGAGTTCAAGATTCTCAGTATTGACACAGAACATACTACGGCATACAACATTGTAGGTTACTGACTACAGAGAGTTAAAGAACAGTAAGTTTTGGTTATACTTTCTGGGCCCTGGACTGTTCCAGTTTTCTATCATGTACTATGGGAACAGTTCAGAAACTGCAGACAATCCTTCAAGCATACATTAGAGAACCCGAGGTTCCTGCTTTCTCCCCTTCCAGACGAGCTCTGCTCCCACAGCCTGGGCTCTGATTCCATCTTGACAGTCCAATAAATTTTAAATTCCTTGCTACACCAGGATACAGTTTCTCCTAGAGGGACAGAGAACCTTCACCAGCATCACAATCATATCTTTCATGAAGTCCACAGAACAGTCTGGGTCAGCTCCACAGACCTCAACAGGAGAACCTCAAACTCTCACCCCTCCAGGAGAGTGCTCTAAAGCAGCAAGAATTTGATAGACATTTATTTAAAAGGAAGATATAGTTTTGTTTGCTCTTTTGAATGAAAGGTGTAAATACCTCTCTCCTTAAGAGAGCACTGGAGACACACTTATCTGTATGCTTGAGGAATTACAAGGGAATGTCTGTAGTCCTTTACTAAAGGATAATACAGCAGCCAATTCAGTCTGTTTCTGTCTTCTCCAAGACAATTTTTCACATAAGCTACCTGCGAGCAAGGAGTTCTTCATAAACTTAGCAAGGATATGGTTTCATAGAGAAGGTAAGGAGACAATCCTGTATGTCAGAGTGTAACCAAATGACCATGCTGGGTTATTTCTTCACACATATATACCTGCATAAACATATACACACACAAGCAAAGAGCTGTTGTTCCACATCCCATATCTACACACACACACTCAATGGCTAAAACATAATTTTTTTTGGCAATGAACCTGCACTATTCAAAACATTTGCAGTGTGTTGGGACACATGAAGATACCAGTTTAAAAGTTTGTATATAAAGTAAGTATTTGCAAAAGTCTCTTGCTTTCTCACAATGCTTGATCATACAATAAGATTGCCACAAGAAATGAATTCTGCATGTGTGCAGGCAAAAATGAACTTCCATAAGTCTGCGTGTGTTGAGTTCATTGCTGCTGATCTTCCTTTCACTATTTTGATCCTTATTTTCAAAATTGTTCGCAACTTGGGTAGTTGGTTTTAAGCATAAGCTTTAAACAGTAAAAGCAAATTATTGTTGTCTTCTAATACCAATTTTTCAGTTATCTTTCTCTATTGCATAGAGCAGGCTCTTCTCACCATAAAAAGACTGATCTCGGACTGTGTTCTGTTGACCCTCCCAGGGAATGAATAACTTCCTAGTACTAGTTCTTGCCCAGCACTCGAAAGGACTACCTTTCTGAGAGACAACTGTAAGGGATGAGGACACAAAGCTTTACTGAAAAATCACTCTGGGGACTTACCAGGCTAAAGACATGGCTCTAACACTTTACTGCTGGGAAAAATCCTCACCTCCCTGACCAACTATACAAGAGGATTCTTCTGCGAGACAGTCCCAGTGAACATCCTTTTCATGTCTGCTTCTGAGGGACTTACTAATCTAAGACTAGAATTCCTCTAGTTTCATTTTCTAACCTTTTGACTTAAATGGCTTTAATGTGGGTTATGAAGTCTTCAGATACATAAAGGTTAACTGCAAAGAAAGAAGAGAATAGGCTGTTCTCCACAGGGCAGAAGATAAGAGGGGAATGACAGCAACTGGCATATAATTTAGAAAAAAGTTTAAAAAGCTTTGTAAAAGGTTACTGAAGCCCTGAAGCAGACTGCTTGAGGGGATTCTGGAATCTCCACCAGTTGTAATTTTTAACACCTGTCAGAATGACTTGGTTATAGCTCATCCCTTTGGGTAGAGATAGCTTAGATGATATCTTATGTACCTCACAGACTTATTATTATACAAGATGAATGTTAATCCATAATATATTCCCATGACCCTTTGCACCCAGACGTACTGCTAAGTCTTCTATCAGTTTGTCTTCAAAATAGTGTTCTTCTGTTTCAATCCAAGATTTATCATAGCCTTGAAGAAAGAGATTGACTGCTCGATGCCTAAAAAGGGACATTTAAAACAAAAGCTGTAAACTTTTACAGAGAAGATGTGGTCAATATGAATTTCATTTAGCTTGAAGAACTGTCCAGCCATTACAACTACCATTTAAAAGAAAAGCAAAATTTCTACGGTAAAACCTGCTGAAAGCACATAATTTAAAAATTAAGTTTACATCAAAATGCTCTGTTCTGATATTAGTAAAACTGATATTAGAATGTAGTAATAATGATTTTAGGAACAGATAATACGTAGAACTTTAAAGAAATTTAAATACAGGTAAGATAAAATGAATTACTTTGCCACATTAGTGAGTTTCATTTTGAATATAAAATATTTTCATATTTTATTTTAAATATTAAGATAACAGCATTTATATAACACATTTGTATTGTGCTCAAGTAATTGCATTTTTTTAATGTTCAGGATTAGATTTCCGTATCTAAAATAATAAACCATTTTTTTCCAAAATCCATGAAATTAAATGGATTATGAGGCTAGGGGAAAGAGGGTAAGCCAGTGATGATGTTTACTGTTTTTTGTTTTGTTCTTGAGGATTCAGTGCAAAATGGACTGCACAACAACCGATTATCCATGAAGAATTTTCTCAATCATGTTAATTTTTTTTAAACAACTGCCAGTCTCATACACTGAAAGGAAGTGTAGGACAAGAGGAAACGGGTTCAAGTTGCGCCAGGGGAGGTTTAGGCTGGACATTAGGAAAAAAATTTTTCACTGAAAGAATTATCAAGCATTGGAACAGGCTGCCCAGGGAGGTGGTTGAGTCACCATCCCTAGGGGTGTTTAAAAGTCGTGTAGATGTGGTGCTTGGAGACATGGTGTAGTGGCAGACCTGGTAGAGTAGGGTCAATGGTTGGACTGGATGATCTTAAAGGTCTTTTCCAACCTAAACGATTCTATGATTCTATGAAGAAATATAATTAAAATGCACAGGAAAGCTAGTTATGTGCAGGTGACCTACTTGTTAAAGTAAGAACGGCTACAGATGGAAATATCTTTGTTCTATTTTCAACTGTGACGACAGCCTCATTTCAGGCTAGTATGATTGTCATGCCCTTGTGCTTCCTGGGACAAACTTTAAGATTCATCCTACTAAGTATGTTAATAGCAGTAATACGCGTACTTTTGGGAACAACTGAGAACGTTATTAAGTCGTAAAGATTAGATACAAGTTTTCTGGAAATTATTTTTAGCAATTGCATGAAAAAAACACGTCTGCTTTTTCTGAATGCTCATTTCTTTCAGAATCTCAGGATTCTGAAACTTGCTTGACTACAGATCCCATTCTCTATTAAACAAGAAAGAAGAGGAAAAGGAGGTACAGAAAAAGGTGTGAAATGCCCAGAGTATATGCATGTATTACTTGTCTAATAGAATGCTCTTCCCAAAAGTGCACAATAGACAGACAAGTTTTCAGATAAACAGCTTATTTCCTGCATATAGAGCATTTAGCATCTAATAATAAAGGTAACTCCATGTTTCCAGAGATATACCATGGCTTAGGAGGAAATTTATCTCCCAACATGGTATTACAGTGACACCAATATGTCCACTTCGACATTTACCTCCTACCTCCTTTCAGAAAAGAAAACATACGAGGAGGAACAAGTGGAGTAACAGCAGGAGGAGAAAATCAGAAATCTAAAATTATATTTTTTGTTCTTTTCAGACAATGTAAGAAAGTAATTAGATATATCAAAAGAAAGTAATATACAAAGTACACTACCACACAGTTTATCAATTACTGGTTTACATGTTGTTCTTCCTTTTGATCTCACCAAATAGCACTCTATGAACATAAATGCATTTGTGAAAGATAGAACAAATATAGCTCTTACCTTGGCAGATTATACAATGGTGCCATTCTAAAGCAGGCAACTACTGCTCTTTTCCTCTGTTTAGATAGCAGCTTATGCCACACTGCTTTTTTGGACCTCTGAGGATGCTCAACCTGTTAAATGAAATACATACGTAAAAATAAACAATGTGGCAATGTCCCTACTGTCCAGGCATAGTAATAACAATAAAATGTGAGATAACAGATAAATCAAGCGGAAAGATAACAGGAGAATAATAGAGGGGAAAAAAAGTGCTTTAGACAGAGTTCAAGTGATCAGTCAAATTGTAGAATCAGAATTTAGAAAATAAACTTAAAAGCAAAAATTTCCCTTTCCTTGTATTATATATTCTCCTTTTTTACTTCATCCTACTTCTATCTTTTAGATGGAATATTATCATAATTGAGGCCATCTCTCAAGAAACCTTAAGTTCTAATACAAAGAATCTTCACTCTTTCTGTCTTTTATAGGTAACTCTTTACATATGTACAGGTAAATTGTACACCTCCACATTGCCTCAGACAATACTTTTAAAGGATCCATTTCAGATACAATTAATCTTCTATTTGTAGTATTTACCATGACCAGCTACAATGGAAAGGAATTAACTTTAAAAATGAGAGACAGGCACAGAGACTTAGTTAGGACTAAATCCCTTTCATGAATCTGCAGAGCTAGAATGAACATAAGATACTCCAAAACACTTCAGCTACATTTCATAATATTACAGCTGTCTTCAGATACATTCTCTTTCTGCATCCTGGCTCTACAGTAGCATGAGATGAAATTGGGTGTTGCTCCATCCTCATCTTCCGCTCTTTCAGTTTCTTTTGTTCCAACTTCCATCCTTGTTTCCCTCAGAAGAAAATGACTACTGTGGTCCAGAAGAGCAACTGTATGCAATAGCATATAGCCTGACTGGATAACTGGGAACTATGATTACAGGCTGTGCTACAGATCACTCCTTTCCCATAGTTGATTCCCACAGTTTTTGTGATTGACTTCATAACTGCTCCCATAAAGATTATATCATTTGATTTATCCTACACATCTCTTGTAGAGTTAAGGGGCCAGATGTCTTTTGTGGTAGGTTGTTTGTTTGTTTCATTTATGGACAACTGTGCTAGTGGAATGATATCTCCTCTGTCTCCCAACATCATCAAAGGAATCAATGTAAGTTAGCATCTCTACCCTGAAAGATTTGGTGATTCTCCCTTGTAATAGAATAAAGCATTTTATTTAAAATACGCAGTGATGATGATATTTATGTGGACTCAATATTCAATCCAAACACAGTTATCCAAGAGGACTTTTCTAGTTTAGTGAAATATCAAAAATTGTTCAGTTGAACGATAAACATTTAATTGAACAGGCTAAAATACTGCCAAGCATTCAGTGAAATGGATAATTACACTTGTAAGATTAAATGGTGACAGTCTAAAACAAGTTCCTTCCAAAAGACAAAATACAAATGAAAAACACTTGTTAAGAGAAAGGATAGAAAAGCATTCACTGCAAACATATTTATAGTCACAAAACAAAGTCAGCGCTAATACTTTAGAAGACAGGCAAACCCAAATGTGAAAGTTAGGTAATTAGTAGTATCTTCACATCAACTATAAAACTCTCTATACTTTCCCAAAAGAAATAGCCTCGGCCTATGCAAGCAGATCTCTGAAAATAATAAAAACAAAGAAGTTAGCTGTGCGTGGAGAGTAAATACAAAAAATGAACTGATCTTTACCAGTGCAATAAGGAAAGCATCAGAGTATGTAAATATGGAGAACAGAGCGTATATGGAAAGCAAAGGATTACTCAAGACTGTCATAAAAAGAGACCCAGTGCTCACCTATTCATTATTTTTAAAGACGTTGAATTACCCATTTCAGTAACAAAAGCACCTGAGCACTTGTCTGCAGAAGATAAGTAAAGCTGTGAGGCCAAATCTTTAAACAAATAGGTGCAACGTACCCAGAATAAAAGTAACCACCATTTACTTCACTGTAAGTCACTGTTTAAGTCTGATCAGAAGGACTGATCTGAAATGTCTATCTAGTATTACAATGGGAATCCATCCTGTTCTGTACTACAGCTGCATTGTATAAGCTGTGAGATTGACCATGTGACAGAACATGGAAAACACAAGGATCATACCTTGGGTTTCACTCCCTTGAACAATTTCTCCAAACTACACAAGCTTAATGAATTTATATACATGATGGTATAGCTGAAATGCCAGAAATCAAGAGATTGTATATGCCGTTTGAACTCAAATACAAGAGTCTAATTCTGAGTTATGCAACTCTGTACATGCTAATGAATTTCCTTTCAGTTTGATTAACTTTGATAAAACCAGGGTAAAAGACGACCTTTTGCCCCCCACATTTCTAGCTTTCCTCCATTCTTCCTTCTTCCTCACAGCCATGCTATATGCTTTCAAATCAACACCCATTCTCCTGTCTCTCTCTCTCTGTCTAGTAGACTAACCATGATTGCTGTGGATTTACTTCCATGTTCTATCATTTTTTGCTTGCTCCACACATATTCAGTAACATGTAAAATTTAGTGACTTCTCTTCATCCTCTTCTATCAAACTGTGTGAGGCTGCTGACCTTGAAGCAAGTCCATATTAAGTCTGGCAAACTACATGAAGAAGAGTTGTGCAATGCAACAGCCAGGACACAGGTATTCACATCAACACACTTGGTGCATTCCAAAATCTCTGAAAGTCACTTTTAGCAATCAAGTACTGCACAGTGAATATACAAGCACTTTCACAGACCTCTCAGATTCCTACTTGACTGAACCAGTGATCTCATCACAATATGGAAACTTCCTAACATGGGGTCTGAAAACCTGTGCCAAGCTTCTGAGTGAAACCAACTTATCTAATGAGAGGACAAGAGAGCCTTGAATTCTCAAATATTCCTTGGAAAGGAAAAAAAAACAAACCCTGAGCAAATTTTACATGCAGCCAGTTTATAGCCTATGGTGTAACCAGCAGCATTCATCTCTGCCACTAGGAACACCCTTCAAGTTAACATGCTGTTTCTTCAGTACATCTTAAAAAAGAAAGATTTTTTAATGAACGTTTCTGTAGTCCTGGTCACATGGGAAGCTCATGTATTCATGCAAAAAATACTAGATAAAACCATATAGCTTCATTCCAGATTCTAAAATAAGTTAAAGATTCTGCCAGACCTTTCTCAGAAAAATCATTCCTCCACCTTGCTTCTACTATTTCTTGAATGTAGCAAGTAATATTCGAGTTGGCCAGGTTAACGTCTTAGTTTGTATTCACCATTGCACCAGCATGAACAAGTCTGAGTTCACGTATGCAAACAGTTTGCTGGATCACCAAAGAGCAGCCTTGCTAAAACTTCCAGATTATCAAGAATTTTCTGAATTTCAATGCCAGTTTAATTTTCTAAATGCATATATTCTTGCCCACATTCACACAAACTTCCATACAGATTTTGTCAAGTGGACATTCTTCTTACAATTTTTTTTAACTAGTACATAGTAAATAGCTTTCTAAAGTCATTACTAGAGGAGCTGTATATCAACTCATCTGACTGTCCTACTCCATACAGTTATAATGTGCAGCTTCTAACCAGATATTTATGTGGGCAGCTTGAAGTTTCTCGCTGCTTCAATAAGTCAAGAATCTCAACTGAGGAAAAATACCTTGGAAAAAAAGGCATTTTTTCAATAATTAAGTTGGTTTTTACTGACATTTCATGGTCCATGGACAATTTAGCAACTACTTCCTGCTCGCTGAAATCCACCAGAAGGAAGCTAAAACAGGTATCACTTTCTTAGTCCTTTTCTAATTAAATGATTGTTGGAGCTGCTGCAAACACACTGTGTGATCGATATGACCACGATACTGGATTACAAAACAAAAGGCAAAACATGTAAACAGTAGCCATCAAAAGAAAGAAAAAAGACTGTAACATTAAATACAGCAGGTGAAAGCAGAAATGAAAGGCTGAATACTTTTGTTTAGAATAAGAAGCAACAGAATTGGAAAAAAAATGTGTCTAACCTGTTCCAGGTGAAATAGCACATTAGCTATATCAAGGACCCTTTCCACAGTCTTCTCTGGATCTGAGGAATCTTCAGTCCTGTTTGGTAAATCTTTGTAAAGTGCCATCTGCCACCTAATGGCAGGATCCTCAAGCTGCAGGAGAAAGACCATGTCACCACGGCAAAATCTTCCAAACACAGGGTCCAACATTTCAATTAGTACAGGAACTGTTTCAAAGGACAACAGAAGCTAACCCACACCTTTAGATGGCTACCCCATACAGTGTCCACTACATTGACTGGGAGAACAAAACTAAAGACTGATTTGTGCAATGTTTCTTGCGAGCTTCCAGAGGACTGAAAGTCTAATAATCATACAAAGAGCAAATGATCATGGGCCAACAAATAGCACTGGCACCAGCAATGAACATATTATTCAAGAAAAAGTAATGAGTGTGAGGTAGACAGACATAACTTTGTACACTGACTTTCCAGTTATTAAACCAAACAACAATGAAATTATTGCTCTACTAGTTGGGATTACTTAGTTTTCAGTCAGGGAAATTAGTTATATTCATCTTATTCATGTCTAATTTTCTTCATTTTAGTTTTTTTCAATTGTTAGAAAATCCTAATTTTACTGATTACTAGCTAAAAAATGAAGTTAATTTATGAAAATGAATTCAAGATGCATTTGCTTATTAGCCAAAAATAATAAAACACTGCATGAAGCAAAATGTTTTTTCTTATTTTTCTCTTTACATTCCATTTTTTTCCATTTCAGCTGTCTGTGATTCTCTGTTTTACCACTAGCAATCTCTTTTTTGGTTCATTTTGTCTCCCTAGTGCCACTGCTAATCAACACTGCTGCAACCCACTTTGCAACCTTTTTTTGTGCCAATGACACTGAAGAAAAATGCAATGCATAACGCATTTTACTGAGAGCTGTGGCCAGTGATCATTTCTGACTGTGCAATTTAGGTTTAAGTCACACTGGCCTTGATTCCTCGAGCGTTTAGGAGCCTAAACCCTACAGATTTGAATAGGGCTTAAACTCAGCACTTACTTTTCTAAAATATCTTTGTGGATCCAGATTTCAATTTGTGCCTAAGATGAGACAATAATGCTAAATCACCTCCACAAAACATCTGATGATACACAGTTTACTGAAGTTCCAGGAATGATTTTAAACTTACACAGTCGCTCAATAATAGCTTATTACAACCTAGAAAGCCACAATTGACAGGCATTTCTTCCACATTTCGGCTTTTCCATTTCTTAACAACTGTCACATCCACAGTCTTTGTGTGAGCATTTGACTGGATCATCATGAATGGATAGTTCACAAAAGACTTTTTAATCACAGGTGGAGATGTCTTTTGATCTGAGGACTCCTCACATTCTATCAAGGTATTGCTTTTTTGTATAGGTAGTTTTCTAAGGGTATGAATAGTTGACATTTCAAGGTGTAAATTAGCATGGCTGGAAGAAGGTTTTGGTGACTTGAGCTTCATCCATGTCAAAATGAATGCAAGTTTCATCATCAATTTCTTGAAATAAAAGGCTCGGTACTGAGTAACAGCATGCAGGCATGCAAGGAAAGGAAAGACAGAAACAGGGTGAAGACAAATGTAGACAAAGGTAGACAAATGCATGAAATAGATGCCACAACATTAATAGCTAAAGATTCAGAAGGATGATTCTCAAACAGTGCAATATTCCAAAAAGAAATCAAGACAAATTACATTTTAGCTCTAACATAAATGACAGAACGCGGTGCCTGTGAGAAGCAGAAGTGGTTAACAGAAAACACCGTTTGAAGAAACAATATTGCTACGGTTGGAAGAAAATCAGCCTTTCCAAAAAGTGGTATTTTTCCTCTGTTTGGAAAGCCACCTTACACAAACACCATTTATATTGTTACATATTAATTCATAACATTAAACAAGAATGTAAATTTATAAGATCATTTGGTCCACATTTCTTTTATGTCCGATGCAATCAGACAAAAAGGGTAGTGTATGCATATAGCACAATGGCATCATTTTTCTTAACAAGAAACATCATACTTGACTGTATCGAATGTGTACTTCAGTCACAATAGTGACTGAATATTAATTACATCAGACAATTATGGAATAAATTAAATTGCATTTTGTAAATAAGTACTCAATTTAACTTTATACATTATAATTTTAAATAATTAAGTTATATACTTAGGTTTAATGTGAACTCTAGAATGTATCAGTTCTAAATGATTCATGAAAAGATACATTTCAAGCCACTGAGAACAAACTACTTAGCAATAGATAACAAATAATAATAAAGATAATAAATACAATAATAAATTGAAGTTTTGAAGTCCTAGAAATGCTGTATTTTGTCCATAGCTGAGTGACTACTTTTCACATACAGGTCAAAATCAGAGCTCTTCAAAGCTAGTAAATCAATATTTAGATAGCTATAAAATAAAGCTAGCTACAATAGCTATTTGAGTTTTGTCAGCTACGTATTATGTGGTTCCCTTTCAGAATGTCATCTTCCACTGGGTATTCATTTTACAATTAGGAAAATCCAAAGTCACTCCTGAAAAGTTTGCAACTGGAAAATCTGTCAATGTGTACTTTGGATTAGCTAAGATTACTTCCTTCTTAATTACCAAGGCACCATGAAATTTCAATACAAGAAATTTAAAGTTACTTTTATTCTCATGTGTTACAAACAGAGGAGGTGATATTTTGCTGAACAATAGCAAACATTTAATTGAAGCAAAGGAAGTTTCTGAAGAGAAAGCACAGATCAAGGTATTAAGAAGTATTATTACTCCAAGGCAACAAAGCAGTAACAGACAGAAATCTCTTAATAGCAGTATGCAGAATGTAACCCTAAAGAAACAAAATAGAAACTGAAGATGAAGTATTTAAAACACCAGGACAAGTGCTAAAAAGCAGCATGAAATGCCAGGCAAGACTTACAACTGTATGGCTCACAAAATGGCAATATACACATACTGAAAATGTCAGAATAGAAATACCTATCTTCATCATTAAGAAAACATTACTGAAGTTCACACTCAAAATCACAGCACATTTAAGGTTTGTATGTTCATGGCATGCACATTGCTTAAGTACTGTTGCTTGTTAATATCGTTAATGCTCTTTTCTTCCTAGTACTTTACCTGTGTGGTTTCTTCTGCTTCTCAGTACAGAACAATAATGGCTATATAGGGATAAGTATTTAAACCTTTTTTTAGGGTTTAACCAAATCTTTTGTTTTCAGTGGTAAACCTTTATATGTGCAATCCCTATAATTTAAAGCTATTGGACTTTTATTTGTAATATTTTATGAAAAATGCTAATTGTTAGCTTTGCAAAATGATCTATCTTCTTGTAAGGTCCTAGAAACCCCAGCCGCAACATAATCTTGCTTGACATTACAGCGATATACAGAAAACATAAGATGGGAGAAAATTAATCTTCAGATATTATTCAGGAAGATCCTATTAACAAGTCATTTTAAAAAAGATAACATTTATTGCCACGCACTGAATTGCAGTGGAATCTAGACTTCTGGATGATTCTTAAATACCCTTTCAGAAAAAAAAGCCAGACTTCCAACTCACATGTTTATTTTCTGGTAACCATTTAATAAGCACAGGAAATACTAGTTAGTTTTTTCCTTGAGGTGAATAAAACGTGGGGCAGGGGGAAGAGGTAAAGGACAATCCTAAATAAAGCACCATCCATAGTTCTGATTCCATCTCCCTTCAACAGAGAAGAAACATATATCATTTTATTACACTTCTGTATTATGGTTTCTTCTTTGCCATTATTTGAAGCATTTATAAAACAGTTCAATTACGCTGGGCCAGTTCAGGACTTTTTCCCCTAGGGCTATTCATCTGGCACTAATTGGAATTAGATAACAAAAATGTACACTTTTTCCAAAATACTTCCTTTTCCCTGGGCTGAAAACCAGGAACAAAACTGAGCAAAATGGAGATTTTTTTCACTTCACAGAGTATGCCAAAGTGGCAGCTTCCTTTTCCTTTACACTTCAAACTGATACAAAGTAACTTTGAGCATTTTGTAGATCCTATCCCAAATAACATAAGGTAGAGTTTAAACAGTGATAGGTCTTGCTTCCATCTCCCATTTCATATTAATGGTGTGCATAGGCAGGGATTTGAAGGGCCACATGTTGTATATAATGCATATATAAACACATTAAAAACCTAACATTTAACAATTGACACGAACAAGTTACTTGACAGAAGAGAAAAAGGGACTACAAGTTATCCTAAAGAACCAAGGTGGGTTGTCATTATATGGCAAAAACAAATGAATTCAAAGGAACAAAAATCATGTTTCAAAACTACATATAGATTACCTTGCCCTGGAGATGAAGATTACTGCGGATGGTATCTCGTACTTCATCTTCAGTATCTTTCTGCCAACAAATCACAAATCATATAAATTTGGAATAGAAGGTAATTAAGAAAAGATATTGTTCATATAAATGTCAACCTTGGGCTTAGTTCAGATGATGAATAAAACTGACAACGTGGAAGACAGAAAAATCTTGGTAGAAATGTGTCTTTTTGTATCAGGCCAGAGCTACTCATATCCAAGCTCACAGGAACAAGTTCTGGATGGCATCATTCATATTTGTCTACAGTAATACACTAAATGCAAGTCTGAATTAAAATTACTAGTATATACATGTATACATACTTTAATCAAAGCCTGATCAAATGAAATCAATATCATGAACACAGAAATTTTTTTCTTATCCTGACAATGTAACAGAGAACACAGCCTTCTCTGATTTGATTTCTGTTTCATTTGGAGATCTTTTATCCTTTATAAACATTCAGTTCAGCTGTCTGAAGGTCATATAACTTGCTAGGGTGTATAAAGTATCATAGCTTGAGAAAGGAGTATATTCCAAATTACAATCATATTATTGCACTGTGAGTTTAGTCCTGGAAGAATCCCTTTTAAAACTGTTTATCCCTACAGAAATTCTTGCATTCACATGACAGTGATTAAAAGGAATTAGTTACGATATTGGGCACAGAAGTTAGGAAACATCCAGTTCTTATTTGCATTCCCAAATTCAACCTTCATAAAATATAACTGATTATTTAGAAAGTGTGTCTAAAGTGAAATGTTTTATGCCCTGAAAATGAGAATAATATGTAGATTACTATCTACCATAGTCACCAATTGTGCCTTTATACGGCAGAATTACAGTCTTGGTTATTTGTGTCATGCTCTGAGTATGGGGGAAAAAAATTCAAAGAACTTCATTAGTAAAATATTTCTACCTTTTAGAAGTGCAAAAAGAGCACCTACCATGCTGAATCGATTTTTGGCCAGTGCAATTAGCTCTTGGTCTCCAGGAGCACAAATATTTAGGCCAATGGGAAGTAATCTCTTCAGTGCTGCCACAATGAGAGAGGTCTGCATAGAGTACCGGTCACCTTTTCGCTTCATCTTCTTCCTCTCCTGGTCAGAAACTGCTGCCTGCAGCATAAAGCAACAATGAAAAAATCCAGTATTAAATAAAAGAACTGCACTAGCAACTTTGAACTTGTCTCTGGTTTGACAATTTCCTTACTACGTATACAGCTGCATCCCCATTCGATGGAACTGCCATTATATCATTGCCAATATTTTGCACCAGTATCTTGAAAGTTCACTGTGTTTCTCAAATGACTACTTTTTGATTTTCAACCTAGTGTTTTCAATAGATATCGGTAAACAAAAAAAAAAAAGTCCTTCTCTGAAGTCTTCCTGTTTCCTTCCCCTTTGCAAAAAGAAAAATATAAAAATCTTTACACTACCTTGGACATCTTAGATTTGGTGTCACTGATAAGGAAAGACATGTTGTTGATTTCATTTTGTACCACAAAGTTCTGCTCTTCCCTTTTGAAATTCTGGAAATATATAGATGATCTCAGTTAAAAGCGCTTATGATATACGAGATATCTATGTAAACAAACCTTTAATAAAAATATAAATTAACTGGAAATCTGCAAAATCCTCAAGATAAGACAAGGACAGAAAAAAATAATGGATGATCAGTAATGGCATAGCACAGGGGGTTGTGTGTTTTGGGTTTTTTTCTATGTTAGAGAGAAAGAAATGTTTCTCTGGCTATCAAATAACTATGATAAAAATCTCACTCCTCCTATAATTCAATATACAAATATTGTCTAGGTTTTCCCTTAATAGTAAATCACCCATTCCATTTTTTTCCCCCATTATAAATCCCACTATATTCAGGTACGTAAGAAACTTTAAATAGAAGACTGAACTTATAAATACACAAGTAATTTGATAATCCAGTATCTATGTACTGTGCAACCAGTTTCTGTACACAGGGATGTTTATAATAAAATTTACAGTCAAATTCAAGCACAAATACACAAATAGTAAGGCATCTTGTTTCGCAGACTTGAGAGAATTGAAGTTACGGCAGAAAAGAAATTTAGTATAGACAACAGTCCACATAGAGATCCAATGCCTGAACATATTTAGTCTCTTTCGTTTTTTTTTCTTCTTTTTGTTCCAGTATTCACATGAATCATGTTTTATTTTCATTTAAGCACTGTCAGTGATGGTGCCCGATTAGGTCTTAATGCAGACCCCTTCACTCTTGGATGTGAGCCAGAGGAATCAGACTTGAGAACCAAGGGTAAATTTTGTAGAATTGGAATTAAAAAGAAATCCTTAACTGGTAAGATTTATGAAATATGAGACACTATCATGTAGGAAAAGAATATTTTATTTGGAGAATTACTTGTAAGATATATTTGCTACTTCCTTGCTCTTAGAACACTTACTGACTTTCCTTCATTCAAGCCAGCTACAGACCTAGGCTTAATACTTGAATTATATACCTTTAACTTTTATTAAGACAGCCAACAGGATGACAGGTTGCATCAACAAGGGCTTCACCAGCAGAGATATAGAAGTCATTATCCCACTCGATTCAGTGCTTGTCAGGCCACACCCTAATACTGTCTTCAGTTTTGGTCAGCACTATGCAAAAAAGATGCGGACAGGCTGGAGAGGGTCTAGAGAAGGGCCACAAAGATGATCAAAGGACTGGGAAGCCTGCCATATGAGAAAAGGCTGAGAGAACTGGGTTCATTCAGCCTTGAGAAAAGAAGACTTAGGGGACACCTTATCACCATGTTCCAGTATTTAAAGGGTGGCTACAAGGAAGATGGAGACTCCCTTTTTACAAGGAGTCACACGGAAAAGATGAGGGGTAATGGGTACAAGTTACTCCTGGGGAGGTTCCAATTGGAAACGAGAAAAAAATTTTCACAGTGAGAACAATCAGCCATTGGAATAATCTCCCCAGGGAAGGTGGATTCCCCAATATTGGACACTTTTAAAATTCAGCTGGACAGGGTGCTAGGTCATCTTGTCTAGACCGTGCTTTTGCCAAGAAGGGTTGGACTAGCTGATCCTTGAGGTCCCTTCCAACCTGGTATTCTATGATTCTATGATTAAATAAATACAAATCTACACTGCAACTCAAATTAAGTGACTGTAAATAGAGCTGCATATTTCCTTCGGGAAACCTTTGTTCCACTAGTCCTGCTGAGGATCTTTCCACGTGATTTTTATCGTAACTCTGCCTAGAGGCTCAAGCAGAGAGACTGTACAATTTAGGAAAATGGACTTTAATGAGACAACTACTACTAATTTAGTAGCCATACATCCTGGTTATAAAAAGGCTTTGGGGGTGAAAATAACTAATTGGAGAAAAAAAAAAAAGGGGGGAAAGGACACAGATCTTGGTGATCTTAATATATATAAAAAAAAAACCAAAAACAAAATGAAAACCAAAAAAACGCATCAAACAAACCAGAATTTATATAAAAAATATCTCAATCAGTGTTACTATGCTACAAAAGACTCATCAACTCCCCTAGCTACTTAGGCATTTCAAAAGTGTCAGAAAACTGGAAGTCATAAATACCTTCCTATCTGCAGTTTCACTTCTGTCATTAAATATGTTTTCTCAAATATAACCACTAAATAATTGATCTGCCTACTAAGAAACCTAATTAAAACAAATATTTACCAAGGAATTACTTACATGAGACTTTGACCAGTAAATGAAGACCTCAGCCACCATGCGGAACAATTCTTCCGCTTCAGGGTTGGGCTCTTTCAGCCATTTTGCCCTAAAATTTGGTAAAAGGGTGGAAATGCAGATGATCGTCACTGGCTTTATGCTTTGAAATTAGTTTTCAACATTTTACAAGAATACAAGCCAATAAAACCAAGCATGCGTGCTTTTCATCCTTTCCGGTAGCACTGGCTTTTTGATGTCCTACTTCAAAACCCTCAAAATCCTTTTATGTTAATCCTAGGTCTAATGCAACAGATTTGGATCAAACCTCTTGTTTGGTTCTCTTCTGAAAAAGACCCCAGCTCCTCCTAAAAGTCACATAGCATCAGCTTGAGCAACTTCAAGTTTGGCAGGCTGAGTAAAAGCTACTTTAATTCAGTGCTAAGCATATCAAGGGGTAAGAGAGGGCATCAATAAACAGGAAGGTTTTACGAGATTCATTGACCTACTCCTCTCCACATACCTGTTATAGTCCACAAATCTAATCAACAAAGGGTAGAAGGCATAGAGGTCCCGTGCCAAAGTGGTGAACTCATCTAGGATGAGCAGTTCAGCCTCCGACATGTCACCTCTGCCTTCTGCTCTTAGATGCTCTTCATCCGATACAACCACTGCTGCTTTTTTCTTTAGCTTATCCATCAGTGGCAGGAAGTGTGTCTTTAAGAGCTGTGGCTTCGCTTTGCTTATGATGGGCTGGGAAAACACTATTTAAGGCAATGAATATTATAATACACACCTGGCCAGAAAATATAAACAAAAACTTTTACCTTTCTCCTCTTTCTTGGATCTTATTTCTAGGCTACAGAGTAAAATCCTGCCCCCATTGAAATCAGCAGAAGTCTTGCCAAGAATTAAATGTGGTCAGGATTTCACGTACTCGATTCACTTTGTCACTATGAGGGCAGAAATTACAACTTCACAGACTAAGCTTGCAAGATCATAAAACTTGAAATGCCTTTTTACTGGCATTCTGTCAATATATTTGCCAATTTTATTGAGTAACGTAGAAGTTGTTTAATGGTATGTATGGGTGGACAGCTACATAGCGCACAGAAGTTTGCTCAGCCACTGGCTGCTCTTTTGAACCTTTCTTTTTAGCTTGAGCAAAGCAGAACTGGAAAACGCGCTCTAGCGATTTTCAAACCTATTGAAACAGCCTGGCTGTATTTCTTATGCACATTAGGACACTGGAAGGCTGTGTCTAGACAGAAATGGGACTGATTCAACTATCCATCAATCAGCCATTTGAGAGTTGTTAGCACAAGCTTTTTGCAAATCTACTCATAAAAATGAATATGTAAATTAGCACTTCACCTGGGCCCATTAGTACAAACCCATTTGTAACATATCCATTAGATTACAAAGAATTTTAGGCAGTTACCACTTTATCCTTAGACTAGGAATCCAGACTGCTACCATGAATGAAATTACTACCACAACAAGCATTGAAAAGTTATAAGAAAGCCTAATTGAAAAACTGAATTCACAACACTGAAGTGACTTTTCCTTACAGATTATAACATTGAAAAATAAACTGTTTTTAAATAAATTTTCAGGTATTATCAGAATGAAGTTAATATAAAGATTACTAAAATGACATACGCATTTCCACATTTCATTGTAACAGAAATGTTAGATATACAGCTCCAAAACAATATTTTAAGGATCCAGCACTCAAAGAATAGCAAGGAACTGTGTAATGCCTGCAAATGGAAACTTGTTATATAATGAAAATGGGTTAAATAACTACAGTCCTTTAATTCAATATACTGCAAAATGCATATGTGCATATTCTGGGGAAAAAGACATAGTTTAATGTACTTTTATTATTACTTATTAAGAGACTAAAACATACTGCTTACACTGCTCTTTCTTTATACTTAGTATTTTGGTTCATCAAGATCTGTATTGTTTAAAAACATAAAAATATAAGTGTTGTTCTTCTCCAGCTTTAACAGCGTAAATATAGAGAAATTCAGAGTGCGTGTGTATATAGATACATTCTGAATACACACACACATGCTTGCTTGTTATTTTATTTATTTATTTTTACATCTTACCTGCTAATCTCTTCATCCAGGCTCCTTCATCAATACCAAGGTTATTATAGATGATTTTCAATATGTTGCCCAACAGACTGTTCATGTGCTCTGACGTCAAGGCTGTGCAACACATTTCAGCCTTGTCAGGGTTGTTTTCTGGCCCATGCTCCCACCAGTGTGACATGTAACTACATAGCATAGGCAGTATTACTTCCATGATATGTGGCATTTGTGTGTAACGAATGCCAGACTCTGCCAGTTCCACAATTTCTTCCATTAGCTTCACTAACGAAGGAATATTTGGGCAAACATCTTCTACACTAGTAGGTAAATTGAGAACTATTGAAAAACAAAAAAATATCCAAAAATCAATAAACTAAGTCATAGAAGCAAACTAATTCTTTTAAACTGCTACTCTGTACAACTTTTTGTTTCCTATTTACATTTATGTCCTTCTGTTCCAAGGAAAAAAATCCAATACATCAATAAAAACAGGTACTTTCATACCATTGAGCAATAAACAGTTTACATATAAGTTTCAATAATAAAACTTTCTATAATAAAAATAATTCCTATATGGAAGCTTCAACAATGTAATTATTATGGAATTAATTCAGAGAAATCAGATGCAGTTTGCTGTATTCAAAATAAAGATTAAATTTCAGAATTTCTTCCAACATAAGCTTTGCAGTTGAGGAAACAAATTGATACAATGAAACATCTCTCCACAACACATCAGATGGGAGCTGGAATGTTAATAGAAATAAAAAAAAAAAATAATTGCCTGACATAACGAGTAGAGCAGATTCTGAGAAACTCACTTCTGGAAGTGAATTTCTGATTGTAAATGTTTACTTTTCAAGTTATTTGAATTATCAGTTCCTTCCTCTGAAAAGGCACTGCAGTTGCCTTTATTTTTGGATGTAGTTTCTTTCATCTACAAATAAATAACTGTACGCACAACTATTAGCTCTTGAATGTCTAACACCCTGACATACACATACAATGAGATATACAGATATCTATATATTGAAAATTTAGCTTGCAATTTGTGAATCCAAATGTTTGTACCAACATGGCCTAAGGCTAGCCTTTTTCCAAAAACAGTCTCTTCTGCTATTTAGACCCAAATACATCTTACACCGCCATTGCAGAGTCTCCTTAAAGCCTAATGCAGTTTTTGAAAGTTAATTCAACTTTCTCTTAAAAAAAAAACACAAAAAAAACCCAAAAAACCACCCCAAAAACAATGAAAATACAGCTGACTGTCTTTCTAGATGTATTAAAATAGCTAGAATATATATGGTAAGTAAGCATGGCTGTTGATACTTTCAAGATAAGATACTACAACTCTTTGAAGAATAAATCTGGTATGCTCCCTTTTTTAAAAATAAAGGTGAAGTTATAAAATGAATGCCATTATAAACTGGCATCTTATACACTGTCATCTATACATACCTGTGATATAATTCACAGTCAGCATGTATGGAGAATATGCACAGTTCTACTGGAACTTCTCTTCTATTTATCATAGGAACAAGTACTGTGTATGGCCTTATTCAACAACCATGTTTTAGCGTAAGAAACATCAAGTGTTTCAGAATGGAACAAAAAGGTATATGCAAAATAAACATACATAATGTTACCGGAAAGTATCTGTACTGTCTTGTATTTCAAACAAAGAAAAAACAATTTACATCCTACTCTGCACTGTACTTACTTTCTAAGGGTATACACTTAATACAGGCAAAGCTATTTTGCTTCAATTTCAAGTATGCCTGTTTTAGGGACCCATATTGCATATGAAAACTGAGGAACTATGGTTACTGATTAGAACACCTGATTTTATCATTAAAGATATAATATCTGAGATACTAAAAATGTGCAAAGTCCCTTCAATAAATTTATTCCAAAGTGGTATTTTGAGAACGGTATCTCCAAATGAAAACATTGGTATCTTTAGAAATGTAAAATAACCAGTTTTACCAGACTTAGCCCATTGATTTAGGAAAGAGATACAATAAAGAGATTGCAAGAAAATTCTTGCACTATAAATGTATGCAAAAATACATGTATTAAGGCAGGCAGCATTTATAGTGAAATTGTGTTTTCATAACCATCATATGAGTTTCTGGAAATACCTGCTCTGTCTCTCGCATTCTTGGTATTGTAAATTGAGTAGGTATTATGTTTGTTCAAATGAGTTTCCAAAAAAGCCACTGGAAAGGCACCTGAGAAAGCGGCCAAGCATTCTCCTAGTGCTGATCGTTGCCTGTGAATTAATAAACATTGTTAAGTATACACAGCTTTATCTTTACTCTAAGATGAGCTCATCTCAAAGAGATAAGCCACTACATTATTAGGATCCTCAACACAGGAACAGGTAACAGAAACTGAAGTCCAGTAACCCTCTGCTAACACACAAATGAAATGTTAAGACATAAAAAGTCAAAGGTGGCCTGCTTAGCTGAGAGTAACTGAGGAACATGCAGGGAAAACCCAAAGGCATCATAATAATGCCTTTACTGACTTTATAATCTCTACTAATAAGAAAAAGCTACTGAATAGACCAACAGACCAAATATAACTATCATTTTATTTGATTGATATAATTTCCTTTTTCTGAGAAACAGTAATAATCAAACATTAGCCTAACATGAAAGTCAAGTTCTTTAGAGAGTGGAAAATTGCTTTTACTGATTAATAACTCTGAAAGTTTTGCACAAAAACATTGCTCTAATCTCTTCAAATACATGACAACATTTATTTGATAATAAAAATTCCTTAAGTGTGTCAAAATTGTAAAAAGCCTGTCTCTAGGAAGAAGTAAGTGATCCCCTGTAATTTCACTTGGGTCCTTGAGGGGACCTTTAAAACTATTCTTTCTGATTTCCAGTTCAGTTGATCAGAGCAGATTTTAGATACGTTTGAAATCCTGCTGAAGCTGACCCACACAGATGACAGAAATCCAGGAGTCCCTTCAACTTCCAAGTAAAAAAAAAAAAAAAAAAGGCCTCCAAACTGATCTTGTGATTTAACAACATTCATCTTCAGTCTATAGTTTATCTCATTTTAGGAACTCACATTCTTTCTAGATCTAACTCATTAAACTTGATTTTGTTAAACCTAACTTCAATCCCTTTATTATTTATCCTGCTTGCTCCTTCTTCCTTTTTTTCCTTTCCATTAGATCTTCTTAAGCAACACATATATCCATCAGATACACCTATAAAGAGCACACTATGTGCTTTTCACTTGCAATAATGGTTGTAGACAACCATACAAAAAATTATCACTTACACTGACATATCTCGTCTTAACTACAAACCCCGCACCATTTATCTGCCAAATATGAAAACCAATTAATTTTATATCCCTTATTAAATTAATGAGACATAGTTTTCCACAGATGTATATTTTGTTACTTGGAAACATTGGTCCCCTCCTTTCTTCATAATGTTTCCTATGATACTGCCACCAAGTAAGCAAGGGTATGTCGTGGGGCTGGTCTGGAGTTATGCACAGGTTGATTTGCTAGACAGTGTACAGACACATGAACTTCCTAGATTATTGCTGCCAATATCTGAAATGTATGAGTTCTGTTTAGCCTTCCCTCAGAACAGTGCTAGTCACTATAGGGCAACTATTCAGTTCTAACAACTGAATTACCTAGGTATCTCTATTTTTTGGGTGAATATGGTTTACACAGACCAAATGTAACTTGGACGGAGCTTAGCAGATACACAGATGCATAAAAAAGCAATTATAAAGCCTCATTTCCCTGGGTAATTGATCTAAAAAAGTAGTGTTGTATAAGTGACAAATTAAATTAAATTTAGGGTAACGCGAAAGTAATATACATCACAATTAAACCATATGTAAGGAAGAATTATAATAATTGCTGAGCTGAATGACATATTTTTACAATTCCCCAGTTGAACCTCAAATCAAGTGATATTTATTGTAAACTCAGATAATTTTATTTGTGATTTTTGTTTTAATCAAGAAATATATTTTGACAAGCATAGAATGCAACATTTTAAGTGTATAATAAATGCAGCTGCATTCCATTTAACATCTGAGCACCATTTTTCTCTCAAGATATCTTTTCAACAATAACCTCTTCCTACATTCATTTCTAGACTGTATATTCATGAGTCTAAATATAAACACTAAATATAAATACTAAAAATAGAGGAACACATTTTCTTCTTACCGCTCTACATAGATACTCTTGCTGGTTCCCAGAGCATATAAACTGGCCAATATTCTGTAACAGGAGACCTGAACATCTTCCACTAAAGAAAAGAAGAAAATGAAAGGTATAAAGAGATTTTTCTTTGCAATACATTCCTGTAGAATTAAAATATATTTCTTTTGAAAATAACTGAATTAATAATATTAAGTTATAAAAGGCAATCCTCAGAAATCACTTTCTAAATACAAAAAGTCTTCTGAGCACTAAGTGCCATAGCTTTTACTCAAAACTTCCACTTACTTCAATACTGGGTTACCAGCTAAGACAGTAATCATATTTCACTAGTGCATTAACTTTCTGAAATTAACGGCATACCAACTCTTTACAGATAACATCTAACTGCATAATCTGATAATTCATTAATTTAATTAATCTGTAACACTTAAGAAAGTTTCATGGCAAACCAAATAAAGTGCTGAAAGTGGAAAAAAAATTATTAGGGAACAAATCAACTCACAAATGTAAAACACCACTGTATAAAATACATTACAAAAGAAAGGCAGATATTTAATTATTTTAATCACTGTAACAAGTTATAGGACAAGAGGAAATGGCATCAAGTTACACCAGGGGAGGTTTAGATGGGATATTAGGAAAAATTTCTTCACCGAAAGGGTTATCAAGCATTGGAACAGGCTGCCCAGGGAAGTGGTGGAATCGCCATCCCTGAAGGTATTTAAAAGACGTGTAGATGTGGTGCTGAGGGACATGGTTTAGTGGTGGTTTTGGCAGTGTTAGGTTTATGGTTGGACTCGATGATCTTAAAGGTCTCTTCCAACCTAGGTGATTCTATGATTACATTTTTTAAAATTTAGACACAGATACCAGTTAATAGTATGTACTTAATTTATGCTGCACACTGAAAATGGATTAAAAAAAAATAGATAATCCTTTAGTCTTTATGAATACTTCACCAAAGCAGGTTTTGAAATTATCAAATGTTTCAGCCACAAAAATGTGAGAATAATCTTAACATCTATTTGAAAAAAATGTTTTTCCAAGGTAATCTGCAGTGATAGTGTAACAACAGTGTAAGTACCATCAAGAAAGACAACGCTCCCATTCTTTCCATATGTATTTTTTCTCTAGTCTCTCCCACAGAGCTGATATCTTCCACCAATGTGCAATGAAATGTTGGGAGTAAACTAGAACTAAGACTTAATGGGCTGGGAGAGCCTACAAGATAGTGCATCAAAGCTACATAGCCTAGCTTATTATACTGTGATTTTAGTTCAGATCATCTTGGAGTTGAGTATTTTTACATGATAAGAGTAACTTCAGGTACAATGACCCACCTTTATACATGATCACACCATAGAGTACTCTGTACATGTAGTAATACTCTTAGTATTCTCAGTTTATGGATTTTAAACTGGGTGTTTCACACCAGTGTGATGTATGTAGAACAGCTGATTAAGAATACCAACTTAAGTAACGAAGTATCAAAGGCTAATTATTAAGTTCCAAAACATGGAATACCAGAGATCAAAAATCATACAAGGCATGAACGTGTTATGCCTGAAAAAGTGGTTTATTATGAACAAGTGATGTATGTAAACCCCACACTGGACTCTTCTGGATACTGTCAGGCTCCTGAATTTTAAAGAAATAATTTAATGAGAAAAGTGGATGTTTACATCTCATCACGTTCAAATCCATCAATACAACTCCAAATTTTCAAAACCAGTTCTCTTAATGCTATTTTAAATAATACTTTTCCATATTGTAAAAGAGAAAAAAATGTAATTGAATATTCTTTTCTTCCAGGTCCTTCTGTCAGTTATTTCCATGACTGAGTTAGCTATACAGAGCAGAATTGCCTCCTGTAGTGCAGTCTGGACAGCAGAATTCCTGTGGATTTCCTAAAATATATAAAATCAAAGCTTTGTGTTGCAGAATGCAAAACTTTCTCTTGCAGAGACTGGGTTTGGGAAAATAAAGGACACTGAATCTGCCATAATCCGAATCTCTACAGAAATCTCATATGCAGAGTCTCATACACATTCCCTTCTCTGGTGCCTGAATTCTTCAGGAGCTCCTTCCACTTTTCCTTAGGATTTAAGACACACTCACTCAAATTCCCTGCTAACTGAAACTGAGTCAAGGTGCATGTCTGACAGAATAACATCATTCTCGTAGTATAACCTCATTTATAGACAGCAAAGACAAATTAACTTATACAAAGTAACTTTTCACACAAGAAGAAAGTCACAGTACATCTATGGTAAAGTTATAAACAAAATCGAGCCTTCTGACTGTCTAATCACAGCCACATCTGCTTTAATATTTACACAAAGTCCACTAAAACCTGCAGACTGCTCTAGGTCGATTACAGCAAATATTTGATTAAATCAACGACTATTTTGTCAAAGTGACATAGGATTTGTCCTTCTCTAATAGAACTGAGAGTCTAGTAATGCTTACTACATGACACTACAGATATTTTAGTGGCGTGGCACTTTTAAATAATACATACATATCAAATCTTCCCCAAACTGGTGCTGTCCAATATGCTCAAATAATGAAGATAGCACTGGCAGGAGAGCAACTGTGGTATAATTAATGATTTGTGTAACTCCCTTTGGCTGGTTTCTGCTGTGTGTAAACTGGCCTTGCTTAAGATTTTCCATTGTTTTCTCCAGATCCTCAGCAGCATTGTCCAAAAATGCTCTCAGTGCCATCTTAACAGATTCCAGACCGGTTTTCATCACAGTCCTGTATATAGCATGCAAAAAGAATGTAAAAGAATATCCTATTAGACAAGCATGGAACAAAGCCTAGTCTGGGCTTACGTGAACTAGATAACAAAGATCTGAAGAAAAATCTTTCATCTTTTGATACTGTAAAATCTTCTCATAGCAAAACAACCTACTGAAAAAACATTACATAGGTACCCTGCAGAACACAAGGATATTTTATCTAGTTTCCTGCTGGGAAAATAAAGTCTTTTTAAATTTATAAATTAAGTGATTCATTTGCCTTCTTAGGGGGGAAGAAACCACCTAACAAAAAAGAAGAATGAGTAAGACTGCAATTTATGAGTCTAGGAAGAGAACTATCTCAAGCTAGAACTCAGAAAGTCTTCCCAACCAGAACAGTCACATTTCTGCCTCCAGAGTAAGGGCATCAGAAAGGAATGAGTAAAAACAACCAGATTTGCCTAAAATTAATTAAATAAATAAATGTACCAATTACTTAACTATAACACCATAATCAGTTATGTAATTATACAATCCAGGAGAATTATTACCTTATTTAACTAGCTCAATTACAGAGACCCTTGGAAAGTATCCATTTAGGCACGTGTGAAATAAATCCAAGTGAAATTTTTTTGTAAATTGTATAACAGTCCAGGTTTTTTGTTTGTTTGTTTGTTTTACAGTGTTTCAATGGCACTATTTTCAAACTTTCATGTAACCTCCACGAATCCCTTAATCCCCATCTGGAGCTATTTTTACTTCTCTACCAAAAGCTAAATTGGTGACGTCCACCTGTATCTATATTCTATCTGTATGAGCATGGAAAATTTATGACAAAAACCCAAGATACTGCAACCTAAAGGATTACCATGCAACAGCTGAGCCATATTAATTGACCATCATCATGACTCTACCCCATAGCAAATGGAAAGTAAAATGTGTTCATTTAAGCCACTGCAAAGATACTGAGAAAAAGAGCTATCTGCATGTAATCCAGTCAGTTCTTTGAGAGTAAATGCAAAGTGAAAAAAGTTATCTTAAATTACCATGGAGGTAGTTTAAACTATGGGTTTTTTCACAACTGCAAAGATCTAAAAGTCAATTATCAGCACAGACAGTTGACTGTACACTTAATGAAAAGCAACACATTACTCTGCAGTATTTCAAGACTGTCTCACCCATAAACCTCACAATGGCTCAAGCAGCCCAATTTAACTTAAAAATACCAGTGAAGTTGATGTAAAGGGCTTTTTTTTTGTTCAAATTAGAATCTGAATTAACTTTGCAACAAAGACATTCTATGAGACAGATTTACTGCACTCCATGTGCATTTAACTCCTGAATTTTTTTATTAAACACTGTAAGCAAAAGAATAAAATATTTCTAATGTTATTGTGTTTTTGGGATGGTCACATGATTAAAACCAGATGAATTAATAGCCAGCAGTTCCTGGACACCACTGATCCGAACTGAAGTTGAAGGCGTAACCTACAAACACTGACCTGCCAACCTCTAGTAATTAACTAGTGATTACCTACTTTACAATTTGAATTCTTTTCACTGCTATAACTTCTTGAAATTCTGTAGCCTTACACAGGTAGCCCAACTCTAACTGCACATTACTTTCTTAAATTATTATCTTCGTACTTTAGAAAATATATTCAGTATTACCTTGCATCCAAGGTCTGGCCCAGTATGTGAAGACAGTTGACTATTGATGTTGCATCATTTCCTAAACAGGGAAGAAAATTATCCACCAATGAAGCTGAGCATACTATACAGCATACCTACACTCTGCTAACTGTATCTCTGGTTTTAATGAAAGAGTAAATGACATAGCAGAAGAGCAACTGAACTTCTGCATAATTTTAACATTCAAGTTAAAAAACATGCAGTTTGTTGTCTTTGCCTTGTTTACACAAATGCAGTAACTAGAGGCAGTAAAGCATCTTATGAAATAGCTGAGGCAGTCAAGATGGAAGCACTTAAATGTGGGGTTAATTAGAGCTGCAGTGTATTGTCTGGTTTTCATTTAAGTTCCATAACTTTTGCTTTACTTGATTCAAGTTTATTTGAACATTTATCGTCCCCTTCTCAGTAGCATAAAAGCTGTTAACTTTTGCAAGCTGCTATTGCAGGAGGACAACATTTATATAAAATCAAAAAGGTTAGCTCCCTGGTGTTACCAATAGGCTGTAGCCATTTATAGCAGAATCAGGTGTGGCCCACATGAGTAACCTTCTCAGACATAATGTGCATCTCCCATAATCAATTATTTTTTTCACACTTACTTATGTAAAAAGAGAACTTACATACAACACGCCTTGTACGCATATGTACATCCCAAGATGTTGCCAAGTACAAGCCACCTCTAAGTTCACTTTTTAAATCCAGGACAGATTTAGCTACACAAATTTGATCACAGCTTATTCAGTATATTTAATTTTTATTTTTTTTTAAATCTAAATCTCTGCAAAAACAAAAATACCTTTTCTTGCTTCTCTATATATTTCAAGTTTCTCAATTAAAAAAAAAAACAAAAACCAACAACAAAGGAAGAAACAAATTGAATATTTAAGACACGACAGATTTCTGACAATACTGTCATTTGCATACAGTGTTTTATACTTTCTCACTGGTGGTTATTTCTCTTGAAAATACAGGCAAACATACAACTAAAATTAGTAGCTGTTTCAGTGAAACAGAAATTTAAAAAGATAAATTGCAAAGATTGAGAGGTTTATTGCAGCACTGAGAATGTTGTTCTATGCTACCAAATTAGGAGGTATTGCTGTGGTGTTCATCCACAGTAGATTAAACATATCTGAACCACAGCTTCCATGGCTGCCTCTAGTCAGGCAGCCTCACCCTCTTCGCACTGGCGGACATGCAATGATACAGCGAGCAGATGAGAAAGCTGAGGTGGCCTAAAAAAATCTTACCAAAAAAACATACCCCAGAAGATTAAGTTTTTTGTCAGCTTCTATTTCTTTTGCCCTTATTATTTTACTGCTGTGGTGATATGAACGCCAGGTGCTGATGAAGAAGAGAGTGCAGGACTGTGCTAATAACAGCAGGGATGGAGGGAAGTACTCAAAGCAACTCGGACTTAGACTGTGGACTAGACTGTCATGAAATAGTATCTTAACATTCGCCATGCAGGTGTGTATACACTGCATGCTACAGTGCATAGAAATGCACGGTCCAGTTCCCTGAAAATTTACATTGGCAATCTATTTATACCATGTAGACACATTTCAATAACCATATATCTATCAGTAATCAGGTACTTCGTATGCTGCAACCGGATAGAAGGGTCAGAAATACATCTAGTTATTCTGAAAACCAGACAAGTAATTTCCTATGAAAGACAGGTTTAGGTTCAGTGAAAATTCTGTGTTCTGCTTTTGTTCAATGTCACTAATTTAGTTGTTTTCACTGTGTTTCTACTACAAAAACCCACCAAAAAAAGTCTATTTTAATATTTTACCTTAAAATACCAGTTAAAGCTCAAAAAAAAAAAAAATTCTTTTAAATGGAATATTTCAAGAATCAGTTTGCTTCCAAACTGAGGTCAGAAGTCAATTTCAGGTCTTTTTTTTTTTTTAACTGAGTTATGAAACATAAAATGAGGGATTTTCTAATGAAATTAGTTTTATTACCATTGCCAATATTTCACAGTGTATATATGTACCTTCATTAAATTAAACATATTCTTTTTTTATTAATTAAAAATGCTTTTGGTTTTCAGAAGCCTGAAAACTAGATACAAGACACTCTAATGTAGAAATGAACATGAAGTATATAAAATTCCATTACATCATGAAAGGGGAACAAGTGATAATTACAATCCAATAGGATAAAAACTGAAACAAGATCTGTTCCTTAAAGGAACTCTTCACATAACTCAAAACAACAGAGGCTGGACATATACAAATACTAAACCCCATGAGTTCAAGAGGTTTTAAGGCTAAAAGTATCCCAGGAGCTAGTATAAATATTAGGTTGATAGTTGGATCACCGTTCAGTACGTATTACAAATGCAGCTGATCCTATGAACTGCACAACTGAGTTTCTGTAATATTCTGAGGCGCAGTCCCACATATTTTAGAAAGCTGTATTATTATATCAGGACGGAAGAACTGTTGCTGTATTGCGAAAGTCCTATGGATGCCTCACTGGAAGGACACTTACAAATTCACGGTGTCATTAGGCAGAGAAAGCCTTCCGTTTCTTTTTAGGAACTCCTCTGATTAATTTCTCTAAGCTCCCAAAAATGAGTGAGAAAACCAGGCCTTTCTTATCTGATGTTTTACCCACCCAATTTTTTTTCAGATTACATGGGTCTGTATTACTGATATGAAGATTTTTTAAAAGAATTACATACTTATATAGAAAGAATGCCTTCCTGGAGATTTAAACAATATAAAAAGTGAATCAAACCACTCATATAAATTTGCTTTTTAAAATAAGAAAATATAAATTCAAATGCTCAATTCACCAAAATTATTCACTAAAATCTTTCAAATTCATCCCTCTAATAATAATGAAAGTAAATCAATACAGTCTTACTGATGCACAGCTACAGCTTTCAAACAATAAATTACTGGGGTCAAAATCTGCTTTCACAGTGTAAAGAAATAATAATTCCATGCTGAATTACAATTCCATAATCTCAGTGACAGTCTTAGCTATCAGAAGCTGTCAAAAGTTCACTCTGGAAGACTTGCATGCTTAATTTCCCATTTTATCAGGACTTGTACATACAACTTAAGCTACGTGACACTTACTATTGATTATCATACATGCAGCTGTATCTTCAGAAGTACCACTCAAATTCACAATGATATAAAATACCTACATAGCAAAACAATATAGCATTTCACTATTTGTTATAGCAAACTCCCCACTATCCATAAAGGGTATTATTGAGCAACTCTTGCCTTCTAGGCCCCAGCTGCGCTCAGAGGTTGTTCTCATAAGCATTTTCCCCTCTTTTACACAGGCCTTGTCTTTGCTGGAGTAAGAGCAATTCTTTTGATCAGATTTTCTAACATGATGTCAAGGTAAGGCAAACTGTAAGGTGACTTTGACTTGAGTCCTACGGTGACCTTATAACAACTCATGGAAAAACTACAATACACTTCTGTGTTGGCTTAAAGATTTTGTATTCTGTTAGTTACTGCACACTAGGAAAAGAGTTAAAAAACAAACTGTAGCCATAGAGAATACTCATCTGATCCCACTTGACTTAACCTCCTTCTACCACCTGAATCCAGCCAAACAACGGGAAATAAGCAAGCTGAGACGTGGAATGAAAAAGATCTTTTCTTCAGTACTGAAGAAAGTTACATTGACTTAGATTTTTAACTTCAATTGTTATTCATTTTAGAAAAAAAAAGTCAGAAAAACAAATTCACACAATAATGAAAAAGATTTGCAAAATTTTAATAGTATACCTGAGCTAGTTCATTCTTTGAAGAAACAACCTAGAGTATAAACCAGAGCTTATGTGTACATTTGTGACACACTACAACCTTCAGAAAAAGCTGCAACAATGCCACACAGCTGCAGAAATAAGTCCATTCCTCCTATGATCTTTTGGCTTTACAGGCAAATCCACTCAGCTCATCCCAAAACATATTTAAAAGCGATATCCCAAAATAACTTCTGATTTTTCTTCTCAGTTTAATCGTTTTCATAACAGCCTGTAAGCTTTTTAAACGCCACACTGCTGCAGCGAGTTCCTTCCCTTAAAATTGAATGAACTATGTAGGAATTGAGTTAGATGCATGTTATCTTAAACTCTAATTCGCTAGGTAATTACCCGATCAGGTATGTTCATGGATGCTGAAGTCTGCAATGCATCCATCATAGAAGCTATATATGCATAGGATGTACTGTGGAAGAAAGAATATCAACATGGCATAAGAAAAAATTGCAGAGTAAATGACTGTGCCACACATTGCATATAATGTACACACTTGATACAGACTTCAAATTTACTTCAATTAAGTGATTTTCACATGGCATAAGACAAACACCAAGCTCCTGCTAGATTCACATAATACCAGAAAGATAGTATACATGCGTATGTGGAGTCAAGCACATCTGGGAATATTTAAGAATTCCACAGAACACCGCTAAGCATTTCAGCCCACTACAAATTTTCCGTAATGACTTTCCAATACAAATGTGCCATTCTGATGCTCTGTTTTTCCCAAATGATTCAGAAAAAAAAAAATAATTAGTAATTACAATTAACTCAGCAAAATTCTTTGTTAGGATAATGAAATCCAGATATTAGTTAAGACACACAGAAAACTAAACAAAAAACCCCAAACTGATAACTACAAAAGCTTTTTATCCCATCTAATAAATTCTGTGATCTACTAGCCTAAATGATTAGTGGTCTGTGAAGACCATGCATTTCAGCCATGCAGCATGCAACAAAGCAGCACGTAACACAATGCAAAAATGGCAAAGAAAACCAAGTGATGGCCATGCTAGTATTTGTCAAGGGTCTCCTTACCAAACAGTGAAATCCTATGCCTGACAAGAACTCCAAGTTTGCAGAACAGGCTGAAGACAAAAGAAAAATAAAGGAGAAGAGAAGGGAAAAGGAAAAAAAAGAGGGGGGGGGAGGGGGAAGAAAGAAAAAATAACAGCTGATATATGAGCAGGAAAAGCAACATGATGTCACGCAGAAAGAATCAATTATCCGAGCAGAATGTGGGACAGAATACTAAAGAAAGAGTTTTTAAGTGCATAACCTTAACAAACATGGTTAAATAAGCACATATTATAATTAAAGGAACAAAAAAAAAATTAAAAGCAAAGCTAATTAATATAAAAGCGTCCTATATGATAACCCACAAAGAAATAACCATCAAAGCTTTAAGTAGTAAAATGTGGTCAACGTGCTATTCAGGATAACACTGACAATTTGAAAACAAAAGGTAAAGAAATCAGATTAATTGAAGTGTTTGATGGCAAATGTGTAACTAGTCCAATTCGGATCTTGTCATCTTGAACACAGTGAGAATTTCTTTTCAAATACATTGTTTTTAAAACACACTTAACATGAGAAATAGCTTCTTACATGGTTAAAAAACAACAAAAATGGATATGATCAATGATTTCTTTTCACATGTTTGAATTACTTCCTGTGCTGATGAGCAGTGGCCTGTTCAGAACAATGAAGAATGAAGTTTTGTGTTAATTCATAGAAGCATGAGCACACTGCCCTACCCAAATTGACCTGGCCTCCAGATTTAGGAAGGATTAAGCTCAATCTTCATGATCCAGTTCAGTCTGGGAATTTTCTCCGAGAGCAACATCAATTTTGGTGTTATTTTTTACGCTGCAAAACCCCTCATCTACTACAAATGACATGAAGGAACATCATGTCATTTTATTAAGCTATTTAATTACTAGGCACACAGGCTAGTTATGAACCTCTGATTTAAAAGCAAGACACCATAAGCACGTCTACACAGTTCATGGATGAGACCTGAACATCTTGTTCCATTGACAGACAAAAGGATGGTGCCAAATGGAAACATTTATGTCCAGAATCAGAACAGTCAGGTTAATGTGGTATCGAATCCAGCTAATTAGCCAGTGCACAGTGATCCACTATAGCAACAGAACTGCTCTGTTTTAGAAATGAGTCTAGTTGGTGCATATTCAGGGATGTCTGTTTACTTTTTATTCCATGAGGCAGACATATACTATATACTCTTTTATGAGGATCCTGGGTCACCCAGTCCAACAAGAAAAGCTGTACAGAGGCATGTTAGTATCATATAAATCTTGTGTCCATTCTAACGAAGACATTAAATATCTCACAACCCATCTTATTTTCTAACCCACAAATGTTACTCAACTGATGGTAGCATTCAGCAGATGCTATGTTTTTACAAAGTCAGACTGAATCTATTAGCTCCAGTGTAATTAGTTTAGGTTAAATAAATAAATAAATTAAAATGTCCAAATGGTCAGTACTTAGATTGATATCCAGAAGTAATTTTATACAACTGAAGTAGTACCAGGACTTGTAAGATGGTTTAATGGATGAGAAATGCAAAAAGGCCAATCCTGAAGAGGCTGGTTACAAATAAGATGGACTATAATGCCACTATATTTCAGGAAGAGGTCTGACTCCTATTTGCCCACAAAATACATTTGGATTTAATGTATTTGCTGAACACGGAATGGTTATTGCACTTGTTAACACTGTCACTGCATTATCAATACCCAAAATTACACTCTTCCATAGCTTAATGAATGCAAGCTTATCTTCATTGGGAAAAGAAAGCAGCCAGGAACTGCCCTTAGCGTGAAGAAAATCCTACATATGAGTTGCACTCAAACAAATCTAAAGGGAAAACTCAATAGAAAATCCAAAATTCAGCTCTGGCAAACTCCCTACAATACTGCAGGGATGGGGAGTGGGAGGGTAACAAACAAGCCCAGCACAAAAAAATGTTGGAAATCTATTCAAATGGCCCAAAACAACCCTTTAGGAAATGGACCATATAATGTAGTTTCTATATTCTTTGCATCTTGGTAATTAAGAAATAAACTGCTCAATAGCACTGGTTATAGCTATCATTCTTCCAAAGTTTCCTTGCATGTGTTTTCTACTGTTTGACTGACAGTTCTGGATAGCAGGTAACTCAATTAACTATGGCAGCAGCTCTGGTCCTTTTGCTGGGGCTACACGTTCAGGAATCTCACACAGCTAGACAGCATATGTGCAGAAGTCCTGAATCTATGCAGCATGTATGCTGATAGATCCATATTTGACATATTCCAGAAGTATGGGGTTTACTGGCATGACTTAACAACTGTGAAAATATTGTTATCCAGGACATTACAGACAGAAAACCAGCAGCTCAGAGAGTGAAGAATTATCTAGATGCATGCATTTTTATATAGTTTTTTAATTCTTTGAAAAATGCCATTCAGCCAAGCTGCCAGATCAAATTAGTCCAGGAGATTCCACAGGGTCAAGACAGCCATTACTTACTTATGCTTAGTATTGCTGCTAGAAACTTCACTCAGTATTCACACAATCTTGCAATCTGTATGACCATCAATTGGCTGTCAGCCTCAAAGAACAGCAATTCAGTTTTGCATGGTCAGTACCCAGTAACAGCCAAGAAGGCAACAATGATACCTGTACGTTACAGGTATGCAGCAGGTCCTGTGTGAAGCTTCTAGTCCACCTTACTAAATGGGAAATATGGGTTTCAATTCAACTATGAGAAGTGAAACTAAGTGAAAACATAGTTTAGAGACATGATCTTAAAAACGGTTAACTTCAGAGAAAGGATCAAGTGGATATTTCTCTCATATTAGTACTGTTATTACTCTTTAGAAAACCAAAGAGCAGAAAGAATGCAGCTCACTCATTTTTACCTTTTATGGTGGACAGTAATAATGATACTTACTTAAGCTCAGTTAAAAATAAGTTTGGCTTTTAAATCTACCATAAAATTTTGCAGGAATAATGATTTCAGTCTATACCTGTTTCCAACAGTGAAAACTTGATACACAACTGTATAGCCTGTGCCACAGACTGTGCAACTGATGTATTGTTGCACATAATGCTAAATTTAAGTTTCCTGCATGCTAAAATCATCACCACTACCTTTAAAACAGCATATAATCATAACTCTGTACTCCGCTCTTCATTTTATACAATGAATTTTCCTAACAGGAAAAGAAAGTGAAAAAAGTTTAATTTGAATGGTCATAAAAATATTTCTCTGCCTCCCACTTCTCACTTTCCCACAGTCAACTGCTGCTGTTTAAAGACAAACACATAAATGCATACACATTAATATTATTTTAAGTTTTACCTTGTCACCATTTCTTTCTCTTTATTAGAGGCATGGCCTCCACTGCTGAGAGGCCTACTTGCTGCAGATAAGAAATACAGGCGATGATTTTTAAAATACTGATCAATCAAAGGGAGCACAACCTGAAATTACACCAGAAAGAAGTGGTTATCTCAGGGCTTTCTTCACTGTATTCTGTATTACTCTTTGTAAGTTACAACTAAAGACAGAGATTTCAAATCTGTTTTCTGTTTTAAAATCTTTATGTATTTTTTCTTTAACGTCTATTTCTCTTTGAATTTATTTAGTATTCAAGGCACTTAAAATGTCATCAGGAAAGGCAGCAGAAAAAAAATTACATTATCTCTGGGACTTGATCTGTGTTTTTTTTTTTAGGAGGAGTGCAAAGCAGAAAGTATAATTTCATTTTATCTCACAATTTTAGGTTTTTCCAGTACCACATACTCAGACACAACTATTGCTGTTCATGCCTTTTAACGTAGGTTTAAGAAAAATTTGCCTACAACTGTCACAGCACTAACGACACTTAATTCTATATGCTATCAAATAAAACTCCCAGAACATCCTCACTCATTAAGGGCTTGTTCACAGAAGTTTTCCTGTTTACTTCATGTGGTGACCATTACTCAGTGCCCACTGCAGGAGTCAGCCAGGAGGAGATCCAAAATAAACCACCAATAAGAAAATCTGAAATTGCCTCCTTTTTGGAGCATGGTTCAAAAGAAGGTGGAATGCTAGCTTCTGAGTCAATGGACTTGGAAAATAGTACCACATGTAAGTACTTTAAGGTATGAAGACTACAATTTACTGCAAGGACACCAGGGTTAGAAAACGCTGCTAACAGCTGCCTCTGTTTATTCACTAATGAATTCAAAAGGCACTTTGAATATGCAAACACCATACAAACTTTTACATATGAAAGGCATAAGCAGTTTTTCTTAATTTATAATGTGCAAAAGCTTCTTGACACAAAAAGGAGAACTGGGCTGACAGAAATCTCATGACTTTCAGCAAGGGAAAGTGCAAAGTCCTGCACCTGGGGAGGAATAACCCCAGGTACCAGTAGACACTGAGGGCTAACCAGCTGGAAAGCACCTTAGCAGAGAAGGACCAGGGAGTCTCAGTGGACAGCAAACCAACCATGAGTCAACGATGCACCTTCACTGCAAAGGTGAGCAACAACATCCTGGGTTGCATTAGACAGAG
>VYXH01008603.1:9117-22020 GCA_013397275.1 Burhinus bistriatus
CGGGGCTCGGCGGCGGAGCGGGATGCGGCGCGGCGCCCTCCCTCCCGCCGGCAGCATGAGCCCGTCCTTCCTCCTCCTCCTCCTCTTCCTCGCCCTGCCCGCCCGCGCCCGGCGGGAGCGGGTGCCCGGCGGGGCGCAGCCGGGCCGCAACGCCCCCGCGCCTTCCTCCTCCTCCTCTTCCTCCTCTTCCTCCTCCTTCTTGGCGGCGGCGGGGCCGAGCCGCTTCCCGCGGAGCCGCCCGGGGCGGCGGCGGGGCCGGCTGTACTGCCGGGTGGGCATCGGCTTCCACCTCCAGCTGCACCCCGACGGCCGGGTGGACGGCGCCCACGACGCAAGTCCGCTCAGTGAGTGCCCGGGGGGTGCTGGGAGAGGGGGGAACGGGACCGGGGGGCGCCTGGCCGTGCCCCAGCGCGGGGAGAAGCGGGGCACTGTGTGCGGTGCGACCCCGGGGCTGCGGCATCCCCATCCCCGGGGTTGTCTCTGCTGGGGCGACGGAGCCCCTCGCTCCCCGCCACCTTCAGCTGGGGTGAGCTGTAGCCTGGGCGGCCTCAGGAAAGGTGAATTTGGGGTGCTGGCTGCCCCGGGAGGCTGGGGCCGGGGGGTGCTGCACCTTGTGGGCTCAGGTGGAACCCTGCGCCCCGGGGAGCGGAGCGAGCTCTGCCGTGCTCGCTTTGGGAAGTGCAGCCCCGTGGGGTTTGCCCGCCTTGAGGAAGCAAGTCTGCGGGGATCGATGCGAAGGTGTGAGGTTTGTGCTCACACCACAGCACCTCGCTGGGGTACCAGGTGGGGAGGATGCTGCACCGGACTCTCCCTCGTCTCCCTTTTCTGTCCTTTCCCTATGTAACTTCTCCATCCTTCCCTCTGCATTCTCATTCTTCCAGCACAGCGACAGGATATATTCAGTTTAAAAATAGGACTGAGGCTGACGTTCCCCTGAGAGAAAGCTGTGCTAACTCATGGCTTATCCTTCGGGTCGGAGCTGCCGTGATATCCTGTTAGAGGGAACGAAATGGCAGGCGGGGATGAAAAATCACTTAAAGAGCCTGAGGGCTTGGGCCTGAGGTGACCCTGGCAGCACACGTGGCTTGAGCTGTTGGTTGTGCTCGCAGAGCAAAGGCCACATCTGGCCTGGACCAAATAATTTGGGCCCTGGTCTGTGCTGTGGCTTTGGGAAGGAGGACAGCCCGCGGGCAGGGATGCTGGGAGGACAGAAACTGTGCGATGCAAAGGGGATAGATGGGACAACGGGGCGTCCATGCCGGGGCTGTTCTGGGAGACGTGAGTTTGGAGGGGTTGCCTGCGCCGTGCCCCCCCCCCAGACCCTGTCTGGCAGCGAGATGGCAGAGGGGCTCCCCCCCATGAGAAGTGCACAGGCTTTGATGCCACAGCTGTCTCGCAGGTACTGGGATTATGTGAAGTACCTGTTTTTTTCATCTGGGATTTTTTCCCTGGAAAGGCAACAGCGGCACCAGCTCCGTACTTTGGAGCAGAGCCAGCCCCGGCTGGGGGCATGTGCTGTTGCGGGGGGGTGGCCATGCCAGGGTCTTGCCCTGAGGAGCTGGCCCCCGTGGGGAAGAAGTCACCTTTTGGCAGGGAAATCCCAGCTTTGGCCCTTGGGAAACTGGGCTTGACCCAGGGCACCCCAATAACTGGGAGTATGTGTCCCAGCCAGCACAGCAACCCCCACAAAAGCCAGCAGGTTTTGGGGTGCCCTTGAGGACAGGGACCGTGCTGGAGAGGGTACGTGTCTTGTTGCAGTGGGGCTGCACAGCCCCATGCCTCTTGGCAGTCGCTACTACTGGGGCACGTAGGGTGAGGAGGGGTGGCCCACCAGCCCCCCCAAAAGTGCCCCTCAGGCCCTCGGTGCTGGGACCTGGGTGCCTCCGGGAACTGCGCTTCCTCCTTAAAATAAACATGGGAAGTGGTGATCCGATCCCCCGGCCTCAGGGATTTAACAGTGGCTTCATGTTTGCTCTTGGCACGTTAATCCACGCGGCCCTTCGCTGGGGCTGGACAAGATGCTCTTACGGGCTCCCTCCTCCAGGGCTGGGGCCACCGAGACCCTCCCGGGGCCACCCCCGGGCTGCAGCCAGGGGTAGCAATGCTTTCTTCCCAGGGTGGGAAGGGCACCTTGGAGATACGGTGCTTACCCCGGCTCCCTGCGGCTGGCAGGACCTGACCCCTGCTGCCACCCGTCCTCTGCCCGGGGGGACACAACGCTCTGCGGGGAAGCGAAATGTGTCAGTGCTGTTGCTGAATGATGCTCGAGGTTGAAGCTCTTCTGTAAGATGAGTTATATGTCATGCACACCCCGCCAGGGGACAGAGCCCAATCCTGCTCAAAAAATACCTGTTTGAGGAGAAACCGGCTTGTTTTCTTGTGGCTGGGCCCCGCTCCCCGAGTCCTGCTGTGAGGAGGGGCCTAAGAAACCATTATTGGTACTTCTAGGCCCAAATGATGTGTGTGACACCTTTGTTTCCAGAGTCCAGTGTGTACAGGAAGAGGTCAGGCAAGGCTGATCTCAGCAGGCTGGCTGTAGGCACAAGGGGCTTTTCCCACCCTTGAGAGGGATTCCCCAGGGGTGAGCTTGCTCTGTTGCAGCCGAGTCAGAAATTGTCCTTTAAAAAGCAGCTTTTGACAAAAAAAAAAAAAAAAAAACAACCAAACAAAACCTACCCCACCACCCTGTCGCCATCCCGGAGTCTATGGAGGTCCCTCTCCGGGGCGGAGGGCTGGAGCAGGAGCGCTGCGTGGAGCCAGGCAGCTGAGGAGCAGGGTCGTGTGGATAGGAAATGCAAATCTGTGAAACTGATTTTCTTTTTTTGTTGTCACAGCGATGTGAAAAGAACTGTGATTTATTTTGGGATTTCTGTCATCCTAGGTATTTTGGAAATATTTGCGGTGTCTCAGGGGATTGTAGGAATACGCGGAGTTTTCAGCAACAAATTTTTAGCGATGTCAAAAAAAGGAAAACTCCATGCAAGTGTAAGTAAACCCCCCGCTTATCAGTATGTATTGTTTATTAAAGGCCTTGTGACACCTTCACGTGCAGGCGGCAGCGATGCTCTCGGGCAGGGCCTCGGTGTGCCGAGCCCCTTCAGCTGCCGGGAGGGCTCTGCGCTGGGTGGCATCGGCACCGCACAGACAGATAAGGGACAGGTGGAGGCAAAACCCCTGAAGCCCATATTCCTACTTAGTGCATTTAAGCAAGAAAAGTGCCTTTTTTTTTTTTTTTTTTTGCAGTTGGGTATTTGCATCAAAAGGACTTGTTCTTTGAGCATTGGCAGTTTATTTTTAGCAACTTCTGCAGCAGATCGCGCAGACGGTTTTAGCCAAATGTCTCCCAGGGAGCGGCACGCGTGGCGCCGGGAGCCTGCCTGCGCCCGTGCACGCGCGGGGAAGGGGCTGCGGCCTCCGAATTTTGCCTGGGTTTGCCCATCGGGGAGAGATGTGCCCCAGAGAGAGTGTGCGGCTGCACACAGGATTTTGGGCAGGTGAGGTCCAGCCCGTGCAGGAGCGCTGCAGCTGGAGTAGAGAAATCCCAGTAAGTCTTGCTTCTGCAGGCTGTTTTCCTGAAGGTTGGAGTTTCCTGCAGGTCTAATTGTGCTTTTTCCAGGCTTTCTGTGTTGAAGAAATCCTTTAACTTTGTTTCATTTCTTCTTTCAACTTCAAGATGCTGCTTCCTAGTTTTCTCCTGTTAGTTCTAGAGATCTTTTAAACAAATGAAAGTAACTACTGTGCTTACGTGAAAGTCATCGTGTTTTAAAGGTGTATATAAATGCAACACCCAAGGAAGGGCATTTTTAAACAGCATCTTGGACAACCTGTCACCCAAGGTGGTTCCCAGGGAGCGTATTCAGGGCTGATGGCCTGGAAGAGGGAAAAGCCAATTGCCTGCCCCGTGGCGTGAGCCAAACCTCACGCTCTTGTAGTGACTGTTACTGATGTGCTTACGCTGCCCGAGCCCGCAGGTTGCCTTCAAGTAGGATTTATGAACTCGCTTCTCTCTCCCTTGAGTCTTATTGGAGTGTTGCTCCTGAAACCTAATGATGCTTAGAGGGTGAGCACATGGTTGCTTATTTTAGGAAACAAAGTAGGAGTGGGAACGGCATCTAGGGGAAAGGGGAAATGGCTGCGTGGAGGAAAACACGAGGGAGGGAGACGGGGCAGGAAAGGGGCAGAGCAGGAGAAGAGCAGTGGAAAGGTAAAGCAAGGAGAGGGAAGCTGGCGGAGCGTGATCCCCGGACCCTCCAGAGCCTCCCCTCTCTCGCGGCATACAATGGGCCCCTTATTCGACATGAAGCCTTGATTTATGCCCTGGTGCAGGCAGAAATTAAATCAAACCTCGTCGGTGTATGGTTAATTGTCAGCACACAAAGGGCAGTGCCAGAGAGGGACCTCAATTAGGCAGGTCAGAGCCGGGGGTGAGGACACACGATGCCCCGCTCAGATGAAAACTGCGAATTTGTAGAAACTTGACCCAAATGTCTAAAGATTGCTGGGCTAAATAATGCCGATAATGCAAACCCGGCATCTGTTGTTCTTTCCTGCCTTGGTGGGATAAAGTTATTTCATGGCCTAATGAGTTTTGAGCAGTACAAAGCGCGTCCTGCGCCCGTCACTCAGGGCAGCGCTTTGATATGGGAGTCACGCCGGTGACTTTGTGCTGAACGGCAGATAAAAGTCATTCCTGCAGGGATTCGGGCTCCTTCGAAACCGGCTCTCGGGGCTTGGCTTTATCCTAGCTCGATGCTTTACAGCAGCCCTCCTTCTTTTTCTTTTTGATGGCAACTTAATTAAATTACCAAGCGGTTCATTTTTAGAGGCACCAGCTTCACAAAATGACAGTAATCCTGGCAATTATCAGTTGCGTGCACAGATGGCTTTTTCCTCGTTGTTAAATCCTCAGTCCCCTCTTTGTACATTTTTAGCACGGAACAGGCAGGAGGGGGTTTGGTGTCGGTCTCAGCAGGGGCTGGCACGAACTCCAGAGGAGAGATTTGCACACGGGGGTCTCAGGTAATTCTCCTTTCTCAGGAGTTGTTCCGAGTCTGGGGCAAATATCAGTTGAATTGAATTTTGAAATTTAACTTCAGGATTGCTCCTTATGGTCATCTCTGGAGTTGCTGCAGAGCAAATCCGACGGCCAGCCAGTGCGTGGCGGCTGTGCTACCCGCCCCGTGCCGGGATCCGTGCCTTTTCCCCGGCTGGAAGGGTGCTGTTGCTGAGCTGAGAGGCTGGGACGTGAGGAAGTCTGTCAGAGCGATGGCGAAGCAGCAGCTGACGTGCTTCCCAGGGCGGTTTGCCTTCTGGGGGCGAGGGCTTCCCTCCGCGTGTGCTGGCTGCAGGTCTTTTCCTTCCACGCCGCGGGCGGGAGCAGCCCACGGCATCCCTCCTTTGGAGGGGATGCAACCCCGACTCTCAGGGAGCAGTTCCCCCAAACCACTGTGAGCAGGAACTTCTCCTGTGATGCTCCGGAGGGGGAGCCGGGCAGCCCTCTTACTGCCACCTCCCTTGGCGGGGTGGCATTGCCCCAGAAACGCTGGGCCAGGTTGGAAACGCCGATTCGGCTTGGGCACGAGCAAAGCAGCGGCGAGCTTACCCGTCTGTACAGGGGTACGTATGAGCAGGGGCTTGAGCATCTTCTGTTCACAGCAGTGCTTGCAAAGCCCGCTGGAGCCGATGTCAGTATCGCATCCTCGGCCGTGGCCAGCCTTGGTGACCGGGGCAGCCGACTTCATCTCCTACACCAAAAAAGCCTGTTCTTGCCGTTTGCTCAGATCCCGCTGGGAAATGCAGGGACTGTTGCAGGGCCTTTTGCGCTGAGCATCCTTTCAGGCGTGCACCGCTGCCTCGGTCAATCCTAAAACCTCCCCGTGCAAAGGGCGATGTGGGGGTGTCTCGCCCGAGCACCGCTACACGTGTTGGGGCTTCAGAGAGCAAGGATAGGTCAGCAAAGCCTTGCCTCGGGAGGGTGAATACTCGTGCATGGGCGATACAGTATACCAGACAGGGAAAGCAAGAATAAGTCATCGAGGTGACATTTCCTTCAAGCGAAGAGCAAAAGGAGTCTTAATTCAAAGCGCTATGAGGAAAAACATGCATAGCCGGCTCGGGACTCTGTCACTTGTACGACTCAACTTCTCTGGTTAAATTAGGAGTTGAAAAATGATGCCAGTCAGCTGGGCCTTCTGTGTGGTTATAAAGCGCTGCCTGGGAGTTTTGTCGTCTTATCCATTGCTGGGGGTTCGAAGCTCGAGAGCTCAGCATCCCTTTCACGTCAGTAGTTTTGAAGCGCCGCTTTGCGGTCAGGCTGCGGTGCCCCAGGCACGGCTGCAGAAGCTGTCAGGGCACCAGGTACCGTGCCCATGGTCAGACTAAAGCGTGGCAAAGGACTTCAGAGGGGCCGGTGGAGGCTGCAGCCAGGTGTCCCAGGGCTGTGGGTACATAGCTGGGGTGTTACGGCTCTGTTTTTGTATTTCTGCATGCTTTTCCCCCCCCTCCTCCCCCCTGACAACAACAATGAGCTGTTACAGGCAGCATTCAGCCTGTCCTCTCGGGCAATGGGAAGCCTTTCCCCCTAGTCGTCCGGGAGCCAGAGCGGCCACTCTGTTTATAAGAGGCAACGTTCTTGGGCTGCAAGTAATTTCTTCAGGTTATCAAGGGACAAAATGCCCTGAGTTCATTTGAGATGAAGAAGGAAAAAAAAATAAAAAAATTCCAATACAATCAAAGCCATGTTCAGTGAAGCAATGAAAATCTGCATGCAAATTGCCTTTCCAGATTATTCAGCGATGATTCAGTGCCCAAGCGAGGGGTGCGAGTCTGGGAACAGAGATGAAGTGGGAGCTCAACCCCAGGGTCCTCAGCGGGGCTGCAGAACGGGGGGGACGGAGGCACGTCCTCCCTCCTGTGGGCGGGAAGGGCAGGAGGAGAGCTGGCATGGGGAAGATGGGGGCTGCTGGGGCAGACCGAGACTGTTTTTTCCAAGAAAGACCAAAATTGGGTGGCAAGCAGCTATTGAAGGTGTCTGTGTTGGGGGTTTTTGACATTGCTGGGTGCCTGGTGGCCTCGGAGTGGGTTTCCCAGGTGCCCCACGTTGCTGCTTGCCTCTTTGGACCTGGTTTTGGGAGACTTAAACACCCAGCAGGCGTCGCGGGGCAGGGGATGGGTAAAACCAGCCCTTTGCTAATGGTGCCCCTGGCTCTGTCCCCACAGGCCCGGTTCACAGCGGACTGCCAGTTTCGGGAGCGCTTCCAGGAGAACAGCTACAACACCTACGCCTCAGCCGTCCACCGCAGCCCGCGCTCGGGACGCCAGTGGTACGTGGCACTCAACAAGCGGGGCAAAGCCAAGCGGGGCTGCAGCCCCCGCGCCCGGCCCCAGCACGTCTCCACGCACTTCCTCCCCCGCTTTCGGCAGCCCCAGCCCCCTGAGCTCGCCTTCACCGTCACCCTCCCTGAAAAGAAGCCCCCGACACCGCCGAAACCAAAGGTTGCCCCATCCCCGCCTCGGAAAAACCCTGGCCCCGTCAAGTACCGGCTGAAGTTTCGGTTTGGGTAGTGCGCCACAGCGGGGATGTTGGCACCTGAGGGACCGGGCGCCTGGGCAGCTTTTGGGGTCACCCAGCGGGAGACCTGCATCCCGGGTGGACACGGGGAGGCGCCGAGTAGCCGTGTTGGGCTCAGGGTCTTCTCGTCACCCTGCAAACCGGACAGCATCCTCGGAGGTCTGCATTTGGACGACGTAACTTGGGCTTTCCCAAGAGTATTCCTGTGGTGAGCGGAAAACGCTTGATGGACCTGGGGTTGAATTTCTGTTGGTGAAAGAAGCAGAAAGGTACCTCTACAGCGAACATAGTTTCTTACCTTATTTTCACTAGTGACTCTTTTGACAATCATTTTCATACAAGAAATATGTTGAGAGCCAACCTGTTAAGTGCTTTGTTTTCTTTCTTGTTGTCTTGCATCTCCTTTTTGCTGCACTTTTTTCCTCCGACCATACCTCAGACACCGTACATCCGGGTCTGCCCCTTCCCCTTCTCTTAAAAACCAGCTCTTCCCTACCACAACAAAACAACAAGACCAAGCCAAACAAATTCATTCACTGTAGCTGTGGTGCAAGGGGGTCTTAAAACTCTTTGTTGGCAATAATAGATACTTTTTTTTTTTTTAAGAGTTACAGGCTTGGGGAGGGCGTCTGTTTGCAGCCCCACTCCTGGTGCTGTCTCCTGTTCTTCCCTGGACAGCTGGAGGAGCGAGTCTCCTCCTGTCCATCAAAGTATGGCTTCAGTGTCTGTGTTTAAAATACCTCTGCCCTGGCCCCGTGGCATTCCTGCTCGCACGGGGAGGGAGCCACGCTGAGACCCCCTCCCCGGGGGCGGATGAGGGGAGCCCCTCCATGCCCCTGCTCCCCAGGGATGGGGAATGCGCTTGGCCCCTGGGTGCCCACCAGTTTCTTCCAACAGTTTGCGCTGCTGATTTATTTTATCATTCACAATACACTTACAGAGGTGGGGGAAAGAGTTTTATTTTATAGCGAGCGTGGCGATCTGGCAATAAACGCTGTTACAGCTACTCGTACCTTTGGAGTGTTTTTTCCCACCCAGGTTGCCCTATGGCCCCCCGGCTGTCGAATTGTTTTTCCGTTGTGGTGTTACCTGTGGACTAATTGTGCGTATGGAGTTTTTAAGCAACATTTAGCTGTATTGTGTACGTACAGAAAACAGTAGCATTGAACCTCACCGGTTAAGCCTTAATAGGAGCCCAGGTGGGCTTGCGTTAGCAAAGCCCCTCCCACCCTGAGCCCTGCTGGTGTCCAGCAGCAATAACCAGGGCAGGTGGCACGGCCGAGCCTATTCTGTAAATCTAATCACGGTACAAATGGTTATTTCCATTGAAATCATGGTTCTTCGCCCGTTGTCCTTCTGGGCAGCCCCTGGCTGGACGCATCCGCTCCACGAGGCAGCAAATGCTTTCGCACGAGGGCACGTGCTCCATGTGCGGGGATGGATGGGGACGCTGGAATAAAATATAATTGTGCTTCATTTTATAACCGGGTTGTGTAATCTCTCGCCTGTCTGCTGTCTGTGCGCTTTTTCTTTTCTTCCCCTGAAGAAGAAAAATGAGTGTTGCTAAATTAGACACTATGCACGTTTTTGTCGAAGGGTTTGGCTGGCGTGGTCTCGGCGACAGGGTGGAGCGGAGCAAAATCAGTGTGCGTGCTTCCTTTGTATGCCATGCTCCGCATATTGTGCACCAAGACAAACCTCCCGATGGCTCCTCTGGGGTGGTTGTTTGGGCCCGAGTCACAGCAGGGGACCGCAAGCTGAAGACGGGCGCACTGTGCACCCTGGCCATTTCCAGTGAGACAGCCCGACCGCAAATTTACAAAATTCACATAATGCTGCTTATCTGCTGTTCAGCAGGCAGGTACAATTAGGTGTAATTAATGCTCAGTGAAGCATGGGCCACCTAAATGAAGTAATTGAATGAAAACATGTGCAGGAGCCGCGTAGGAGGGTGCTGTCCTCAGCCTCAGCCCAGGGTGGGTGCCTGGAGCTCCCTGGGGCGGGTAAGTGAGGAGCGAACCCACCGGTCCCTTGCTGCCACTGCTTTCCCTCAGAGGGAAAAGGTATTTTTTAAATCTTATTTTAAGGAAAATTCTTGTAGATAACTAGCCTGTATGACAAAAAAAAAATGCTTTGATCGGTGTGTTTCTGAGCAAGAACCAGTCCCGAACTAAGCTGGGATGGCAGCATCCCGTGTTTGCCATAGCAACTACCGGGAAGCGCTGCTGCTTGCTCTGCTGGGGTTGCCGGGAGGGACGGGAGTGCCGGGGCCATGGTTTGAGCATGTCGCCCTTGGGACTCACCTGAGGAAGGAGGGGTGCTGCCGGCGGTCAGGTTCCCCCCGAGCCAGCCCTCCTGCAGCTCCGGTGCCTGCAGGGGATGAGCGCCGCTGTCATCTGGTCCTTGTGGGTCTGGTTGAACCGTGTTTCTCCTGACGCCCCTTCCTGTTCCCACTGAGGAGAATTTATTGCGTTTGAGCTGTCGGGTGAAATTTGGCTGAGGAAACAGCCCGGGCATCTTCTCCCTCCGGGGTCTGGTGAAACCTGCGCTTTCCTGCCCGGGGCGGGCTGAGGGGGTGCAGGCGCTTTCCCCCTTGGCACCTCATTTCCCAAGGGGCGTGGGGGCTGCCGCGCTGCATGGTGATGGCTGCGGCTGCTGAAACACCGATGTTTCACTTGGGGTTCCTGGGCAGCCCCGAGCAGCCCCACAGCACGCAGCTAAGGGGGAAGGCGCGGGAAGCTGCGGGGGGAGGTTGATGCTGTAATATGACAGTAATTACTAAAATGCAGTCGCGCTACAGCAATAAAGAGGTCCACGCCACGGCAGACAGCAGCCCACTAGCAGCCTCAGCAGAGCACGTAATGCAAGTTAATTTAAGTGGCGTGGACTGACAAACCCTTCCTGTTCCTTTCTGGCCACTCTTTTGCAAGGAAATGAAATAGGTTTGCTTACCAGGAAAAGACGGAAGGCATTTGAAAAATTGGTAAATATCTCTGTTAAATTTAAAAATAGCCTGTGAACAACTTGAGAGACTTTTAAGGAATAAAGGGAATTTTTCAGTGTGTTATGTTTCTTGCATTTCAGAAGTGCTCTTAGTGTTGGCTTACTTTTATTTACAGCTGTTGATTGGATTTAAACCTTTCTGGCTACTGTTTTTGCAAGCGGAGCAGAGGCCATGTTGCACTGGCCAACTGCTGCCCGAGCAGGAGGAGAAGCCCAAAACCTGCAGCAGAAGCCCAGAGCCTCCTGCGGTCCTGCTCCCGAGGCAAGGGGGAGCATTCCTGGCCTTCGGCAGGCGGGGATTTACTGGGAGAAAGGACGTGAGACAAAAACAATTCACTTGCTCTTTCTTGCTTGTTGGCAGCACTTGGTCTTCCATGCTGGTGGGAATATTGCTCCTGCGGAATCAACGGGAGCAAGAGTACGCTTGGTATTGTGACTTGAGGGAGGGAAAATTGCTGTGACAGTCCAGGAAAAGAAGAAAGGCTCCAGCTCCAGCTTTGCAACTCCAACTCTGACATAAACTATCGTCAGCTGCTCCTGTTTCATCTGAGTGGATTTATCGTCTTGGCTTCAACAGCAACAGCACTAATTGCTGGGCTCGTAAGCAGATTTTTGTACTTATTTTACATAAAAGCTCTTCATATTGACTTTAAATCTTATTGCACACAGAGAAAAAACCTTCTGGGAAAATCAAGAGCAGGGGGGCTTTCCTGCCCCTCTTTTTGGGGTGCAGATGGCAGGGGGTGTGCTGGGGAAGGGGTTCTGCGTTTGGGGACCGTGGGGAGGTTTGACTGCTGGAAGCAAGAAGGGAGGAGGGTTGTGCATCAGCCGGCTGAGTGGTCTTCGGTGAGGGACCAGCGGCCTGTCGGGCAATTTTAATCATGGAGCAGGCTGAGAGCAGGGCTCGTACGAACCTGGTGGTGGGTGGCATCCAGGGAGCCAGGAAGATAACACAGATGTATGAAGTTAACCATCCTAGGACACCAGCACAATGCCTCCGAGCTCTTTGTCAGCAAGGCTAAAAATGGCATGATTGCACAATGTGGACCGATACCTAAAATTCGCCCTTTTTTTCCTCTCCCATTTGCTTTCTGAGTCATCTTTTTCTGCATGCTTTGCATATATAAAAAGTCTCAGATGTTGATTAGGCAAAGTACCCCATGGGGAGAGATATGGTGCCTCTGGAAGCTCTGCTCAAAGCACAACGTTAGCAAGTGTTGGAACAAACGTGAAGTCTCCCGGGAGCACCTGAATTGGTTTTTGCTCTGCAAAGCTGGTGTTCTACCCTACCTGGCTCACTCCGCTACAAGCTCCCTGGGGCCGGCCGGGCTGGTGGCCACCGCGGGGGGCTGCAGTGTTGGCGTGTTCCCCCCCAAGGGAGTAATTCCAAACTGAACTTGTCCCCCGATGGGGAAAACGTTGGCTGGAACGCCGCGTAGTTTGAGAAGCTGGGGGTTGGCATGGTGTGTCATTTTTTGCTTTGTGCGTTTTTTCCTTTCTCTTCTGCCATCTCTGACTTACCACTCTGGTGCTGGGGAGAAAAAGCTAGAAACGAAACAAACAACGGAGATTCCCAAATTCCTTTCCAAACAACTGCCACCTTCAAAGGAGGTACAAATCCGTGTGGAGCTGAGAACGGGGCTGCAGGGTGCACGGTGGAGTGCCCCGAGCTGCCAGCCGTGCCCCAGCTCCGTATTGTTGGGTGCGTTTGTTAAAATTCTGACATGAAAACAAGGCCCCACACTCCCCCTCTCCCAGTCACAGCTTGTTCTTAGCCTCTGTGGAGGTACATCATTTCCCAAATCCCCAGAAGTACCCGCTTAGGGCCAGCCCTGCCGGACCGCGGTGTGCCGCAGCTCGGGGCCCTCCGGCCAGGCCCGCTGCTGACCCGCAGGCGCGCCTTGCTGTCCCCTGCTTCCTGCGGAGCCCCCCGTTACGGCTTCGTTTCCGCTTCTCCCGAGTGGGATGGCCAACAAATCCTGCACCACAGCAAGCGGCCAAAAATTAGGTGCCTGCATCTTACAAAATCAGTGTTGAGGCAGCGGGTGCTGGGCCCGTGGCTGTTTCCCGTGGCGGCTGCATGTGGAGGGAGGAGGAGACGGGGGTGCAGGGCAAGTTCTTTTCCCTGCTCGGGTTCACCTGTGCAGGGATGGATGGATGGATGGATGGATGGATGGATGGATGGATGGATGGATGGATGGATGGCCCAGCAGCGCGGCAGGGGCTGGGCACCACCACCGCACCCTCACACCTGCTTCGCGGCGCTCGGCCCCCCAGAAATAACCCCCAAAGCAACCAAAACCTCCCCAAAAGCAACGCACCCAGCAGCT
>VYXH01008603.1:22069-43312 GCA_013397275.1 Burhinus bistriatus
GTGTCAGCCGCCGTGGGGGCAGCCTGAGTGGCCGCGGTGGCGGGCCGACCCGGGCTGAGCGGGCTGAGCTCCTGAGGCACGCTGTCGGTTCCCGCAGCCTTTGGTGTCCATCAGGTGCGAGGGTCTCGTTAGTGAAACCCACGTCCTCAGGGAATAAACCGTCCTGCTCTCCCCGTGCAGGCGTTCCCCGCCGGAGGGAGGTGGCACGGCGCTCGTGTACAGATAAACCCCCACAAACCGGGCTGAAGGCTGTCACCAGCGGGGTGGCTGTGAAGCAGGGGAAGGGGCACACCAGTGCCGTTTGTTCTGGGGCGGCCTGAGAAGCGCAGCGGGACTAGCCGAAACAGGGGTCTGCTCACAAGCAAGCTTCTAAGTGCAGGTCTAGACCAGAAAGCCTTTCCTCTGAGCAGCTTTGTGGTGTTTGCTGTTGATATCCACCCAGAGAAACAAACACCCTGACTGTCTGGAGGTGTAAGATGACATGAAGACAATGGGGCTGGCTTTGGTGTGCAAGGGCAGCTTCAAGCTAGTGCTGGCCTACTTCTTAACCAAAACTGGGAAGAAGATCTGGTCCAGCGCTTACAGAGCACAATTTTTAGGCTGAATCATTCCAAGGGATGTGCCTGGTCAAACAAGTCACATGAAAGGGTGTGGACTGCTGAAATTGTGACCTCTGAAAATGACAGTACACATTTCTTGGTGGAAAATGCGCCGGGGAAAGTTACAAAAGGTTTTCTGTCTCACACTTAGAAGGCAGGTGGTATCGCTTACAGGTTTGCTCTCAGAAAGCAGCTACCTATCCCTGTTTGGCTTAAAGAAATCGGGACCGAGTTTGGCAGCCTGGGAAGAGCTGGCCCGGGCCCCTGGCTGCGGTGGGAGCTGCAGGGGGTAGTTCCTTTGCTTTTCAGGGCTTATCAGGTATGCTGGCTTCAGCTGGAGGAAATACTTCACCCCCAGCTCTGCTGCCTGCTGCCCCAGGGCTCAACTAATCAGTGCTACTCTCCTGCAGGGGTGTTAGTTTCAATTGGGGAATTGGTTTCCAGCTGGAGATCTAAAAGGAGGAGCGCATGCCCTTTCCTGGGGCCTAGGTGGGGTGCAGGCAGAGGAAGGTGGGCGAGAAACTGCAGGGCTTCAGCTACTGAGTTTTGTTTGCTGCTGCCTGGGATGCGGCGGGGCTGCCTGAGGCTGTGGGCGGCATTAACCACCCCGAGTATTCCAGCCCCTCTGGTGCTCCTCCATCGCGGCCGCACTCGTGAGCCCTTGCTAGACCGGAGCGCAGCAGAGCCCGCCGGTGCCTGCAGCCCCGGGCTGCCCGGCACTGCTGGTTTCGGGGGGTGTTCTGCAGACTGCCTCCCCTCTCCTCAGCTGCCTTCTCCGGCGGCTGGGCCCCGGCGGGTCCTGGTGGTGGGGGAGGCGGGAGTTGCGGGGGGCTGAGGGCACGTCCCCGCTGTCCCGGCGCTAACCGGGCGCCCGGCCTGTCTTTTCCTTCCCGCAGAGCCAGGCGGTGGGGCGGCGGCTGGTGGAGCTGGGCTTCCGCGGCTCCGGGGACGTGCTGCGGCGGGAGGAGTTCGAGGCCCAGGCGGCGGCGGCAGCGGGGCTGGCGGCGGCGACCCCCCAGAAGTAAGTGCCTGCCCGCCCGGGTCCCTTGGCACCCTCGGGCGCACCTCGCTAGGCACCTGCCCTGCAGCTTTCTGGAACGGCGGACGATGTCTGTACCACCACCTTGCGGCTGCCACCGGTTTACATCCCCTGGTTAAGCAGGTTGTAACACCAGCTGCCTGTCCCCAAAAGCTGAGTCCTGGCTGCTAGAGCTGCTTCGTGACTTGGGGGTGCGTGTGTGTGTGTGTGTGTACTGTTCGTTCTTGTCACCTTTCCCCATAGGCTCAAATACCAGAGTAAAAGAAAAGAGGCAACTATGTTTCTTGGGTGGTAGATGTGTTTGAGGCACCCAAATGCTGCTCTTTGGTTACAAAATAATGCACTTTAATTCCTGGATCATCCTTTCAAAGTTGTAGCCAAGAAATGTGTGTTTTCTAAAGCTTCAGACTTTTGGGATTGACGGTTACAAGATGGGGAACATACTGGTGGAAAAGGGGTGGTATATGAGAAGGGAGAACATCCTGTTTTTGCTGATCAGTTGTTAAGATTTGAGGACGGAGTTTATGGATTAACATAGTCTAGAGTTCCTTTCCTGTCAAAAGCAGCGGGGAAGCTCCTCTTGGTCCCTTGTGAGTGTTTCCCTGGGTCAGGAAGACTGGGATCGCTGTGGGAGTGCGCTGTCTTACAGAGGGTGGATGAAGCACATCAGGAAAAGGTCTAAGAGACTAGCACTTGGGAAGAGATTTAGATGGCGCAGACTGGATGAGGGTCTCTTGGGAGATTGTTACAAGGTGTCTGTTCTTTTATGTGGACTATTTTGCTTCCATTTCCAAAAGCCTTGGAGGGGAGAGCCGGTTTACTCTCCCAAGGTCTCTGACAAAGGAAGTTCAAGCAGTGCATATGTAGGTTTTTTATTTTAGGCTTTTGTTTTGATTTCTGCTGTCTCGTACTTGTTACAGCGTGTTTAGCTACAGCGCGCACTTTCACAAAAACTCACACTGTACTGCGAATTCAGTGCTTTGCAATAAAGCTTTAATGTATCTTGTGGGTGGTTCCCCCTACCTTTTTATTTTTGCGCCTTTTTCACTCTGTTTAACCAGCCTGCAAATCTTAAAACATTTAGCTGTTTACTTTTCTGGTTTCTTCTTTTCTTTGCCTTTTGAGAAAAATAAATGAACAACCCCCTTAATTAGTGAATTTGTTTTGGTGACTTGGTACAAGAAGCTGAGTAACATTATTACAATACTTATTTTATCATCATACTTGGTGAGTAGTAGAGCCACTGAGCAGTTTTATTCTGCTGTGGTGCTTTTCCCTTTTCGTGTCATGGTGAAATTATAATTTAATAATTTAGCCCCATGTACCAAATGCCTTTCGTAGCATTTGTGGGCCGATAATGTGTGCTGTGTAGTTAAGATATTACCATACTTCCTGTACAATCCAGTATCAAACTTCTGTTCCAGGCATAAGCTGACTTTTTTTTTTTTAACTTAAAGAATTAACTGTTCATGTCACTATATGGTGAAATTAATTTTGCAAAACCAAAGGCTTAATTATTTGAATAAAGACAAAAAGGATTGATTTTTTTTTCTTACGTGTTCAGACTTGTAACATTCTGTGGCTCATGCCCAGGTGTACTCTGCAGCCAGATGAATTTGATGGTGACAGTGCCGATGACATCGGGAGAGTAAGAACTGAATTCAAATGGCAGACCGGTTGGTCTTGTAATGTTCTTGTAAAGGATGTTTCTAAACCACTGGTAATTATTAATTACTCTCCTAGTGATTCTGTGTGCGGAGATGAGTGAAAATGATCTAAAGCCAGAGCTCTTAGTGCAGTTGTCTCTCTCCTTGATGTCTTGGGGTATTCTGTCCTACTCTCCCTTATTGCTTGTTTATCCTTTGTTTAGTTTCCCATTAGTTTGTAGGTGGAGACGTCAGGGCTGATTCACTGGTCCTATTTTAACTGTGTTTGGTTGAGCAGATTATCCAAAAGTCTGTGTCAGGACTTGCTGCTGTCAGGGCTTCTGAATTGTCTGCTTGCAAAAATATATCTGTGGTTTTCTCCAAGCAGAAAAAAATTTTGCGGAGTTGGCTGCACAGGTCTCAGAAACTGTCACTGTTGATTCTGATTGCATATGAGAGCAAACTCTTGAGGCAGGTGCCTTCAGGATTCCTCCTTTGGTGCTCCTCTCCATCCCCCACCTACTGCCATTACACTGCTGTTCAATACAAAAGGGTTGAGAGGGCTATTTACCATCCGCAATAATCTCCCCCATCAAAGAAAAACAAATGTGAGTCTTTCAAGTCCAATCTGGGATATATGTCTCGGGTTCATACAGTGAAGGGTTATTTGAATCAGAACACAGAGGAGTTAGCTGGTGAGTGACTTCTTGCGTTCTCTTTGGGAAACAAACTTGTGTTCTATAGTTTTGGAAATATCTGCAACTGGCTGATACTCATAGCAATGGGGTTCCCACGGCCAGAGTGCTTCCCGTGTCTGTTACGGATATAAACACACTAAGCCTAAGGAATGGTGTACACCATTTGTATTGCACAATAGCAGCCTCAAGCTCCAGTGGCTAAAAAGTGCTAAAGTAAGCCGACAGCCGTAATAGACGTTGCCTCTGTTGCGTTTCGGCTCCATGGCGTGCCACTGGATATTGTACGTAGCTGCTGTTTGCTGTATGCTTCCCTAATTCCTATTTTATTTTTAGGGTTTGTCTGTCAGTCGCCAGAAACAATTTACACAGGCTGTATTAGTTGGCAACATTTTACTGCCATGCCTTTTACTGCCCCAACTGTATGGCAGAACAATCTCAGAAACCTGTAATGTGTTGGAAATGTAAAGTCTTGCACACAGATTAGTAACTGGCAAGTGTCCTCTTATCTGCAGCAAAATACTTCCAAACGTAGTTCCTGTGGAGTAGCAACAAATCAGCAAGACAGAATTCAGCAGATGATTTAGAGCAGTAGCGAAGGTGAGCACAAAGAAGATGGTCGCTCTTAGGATGCTTCTCTGTTTTTGTAGTTGTTGCTTAAATGTAGTGGTCAGGGTTTGCTCAACTATGTCGTCGTCTTCATGTGCAGGAAGGCTCATCTTGACAAGGATTTGAAAAATTACCTTCAGCGCAGCTATGTATTACACCATATTGCAAAGCTGCTTCTGATCAGAAGGGCCAATATTATTTTCCTGCAAATGTGTCGAATGGTAGTGTGGTTTTCCTCTGAACCCTCACCTGTGCTTTCTAAATGCCTCGTGCTTTGTTAAATAGCATTATCAGTTAAGGTATGTACTTGGTAGGATTGGTAGGACTTCCTTTACAAATGGTAAAAATAAGTTGGAGTACATGTACAGAAAATGGATTTGGGTGGGCTGGAGGCAGTGCATTTATTTACTCTCTTTTCTGAAGCGCTTAAACTTTTCTGGTCTTAGCGTCACATCTGAAGTCAAGTGAAAATTGATAGGGGAAAGTAAATAGAAGTAAGATTAGTTCCTTTAAAATACTTTTGTGCTTTTTCACAAAAAAGGGACACCATCAGAGAGTTGGGTTTGGGCTTTTTTTGGTAAGAATAAAGAAAAGGGATAGTAAAAACCAGTGAACCTCAGACTTTGAGAGGCAGATAGAAGCAGAACGTGCCATCTGTTCTTTGCGACAAGGATGTATGTGTGTTTCTTTCGGATCCGAAACGAAGTAGCTTGAGCCCAGGATTGTTTCTTATTTTCTTTAACAGAAGCAAATTGGAAATCAAGTTGGTTTTTTTGTTTTTATTTTTATTTTGGTATTAAGTAATCTCTAAATGAGTGCAAGATGGTTTATTCTTTCTGTTGTCCAGTGACAGGTGGAAAAATCTCTTGTTCCTCAAAAGTGTCATGTAACTTGCATAGTATTGGTGTTTAAGAAGAGCTGTGGTTTTTTTTCAGCTGAGCATGCACAGAATAAATAAAACTCTGGTTGACATCGGGACAGGAAACAATTTCCTGTCAGTTATCTCAACTGGAAATACAGTATTGCCTTATGATGCTTTAAGCTACTCTTCTGTTAGAACAGTCTGAGGCAGCAGCAGTTTTTAACTGCTTTTGTATTTCAAAGCCTGTATCCAGGCTGCATGGACTTCCTGACATCTATATGGGACCTATGCCCGCATTTTACTGTGTGATTACTGTGGCCTCTGCTTACTGGGGAACTACACTACTTTCACATGGATTTGAAATGATTTCTGAAAGGCATATGAGTATGCCCTACCCACAAGGCTTCATACTGAGCAACACCAATAAAACCGTAGATCACTTCCATTTCCAGTCCTGCTCTACTGATGTCCACGTGTGCCGGGTGTCGTTGGTACTGCGCCGGGCACTGGCGTGGCCTCTGTAGCTATGAGCTGTCTCTGCCCCCTGCGCAGGGAATTCCTAAAGCCTGCAGTCGAAGGAGCAGCGGCCGAAATGAGGAGGATGTGTAGGACAGGGACCCTGTATCTGCTTCAGGGTTTCGGTGCCTTACCTGATGTAACCAGGAGAGGCCTCCCTCTGCTTAAGATTCACAGCCCTTGAGCTCTCTTCTGGCTGCTTTGTGGTAGGACTAGACTATGATAAGGGAAAAAAAAAACCCCAAACAAATGAACTGGAACCATCCTTGTTAAGGCTTTCCTCTGGAGGAAAGGCTGGTATTTCTGTTCAGAGTATCAGGGCTGTATCGCTCAGGCAGGTGTTAGAAATGCTGCATAGCTATCTCTGTGCAGGGATATTTACAGCTGTGTCCTGCGAAATGGAAGAATAATGTCTAGGTACAAGCTGCTCTGGAATGGAGCGCTGGATCTTTGTCCTCTGAAATTGGTCCATTTCGTGTGTAAAATACCCATTGGCTGGTGTTTTGGTTTTGTGGTGTGTTTTTTTTTTTTTTTTTTTTTTTTTTTTTTTTTTTTTTTGCCTCGGAGGACCATGAGGGTGAAGAGTTAGCCCATCAGCCAGGATGCGTGCCTGAGAAGGGGAGGGTATACAGCATCACTCCCAGGGCTGATTTTCTGTGGCTTAAGACACCAGCACTGGCCTTTGGGGCAGGGACGGGAACCCAGGAATATTTCTCCTGTGCAAATGCGGGTGGGAGCGGAATAGCAAATGTCAAAGCTGGGATTTGCTCCTGGGTGGTAGAAAACCTGGATTTAAGTTTGGTCAGCCAGAGGAGGGAATGAAACCGTGGTGCCAGCCATCCTGGGAGCATGTGTTAAGCCTTTGTCAGGTTTTACCATCCTCTCTTTTATCTTTTGCATAATGTTATTCGAGAGGTACCTTACAGACTGCCCCTTTATCAGAGTAAGTAGAAAACGAAGCAGAAGAGGGAGCTCATTCCATTTCTGCAAACTCTAGGCAGAACTGTTGCAGAACAGTTCGCTTTCAAATGTTCTGTGACTGTCCTGCCAAACACAGTTAACTTGAACCTGTCTCTCTTTGGCACCTGATCCTTTTGTGCTAGTCCTCCTCTGATGCTTTAGCCAGGAGGTGTGGGCTTAGAAACACCTCTGTCTACTGGACGTGTTTTTTATGTGTACAAATGTTTCTCTTAGGAAAGCAATCGGGTCTCATAAAAATGTATTCCTTTTACAAACCATATAGAAAAGAGGTATCTTGGTACACGGGTCAATTGTAGGTCTTTGGCTGTCCTCACTTTCTTTAACATGCTCTTAAGCAGACCACTAAAAAGAGACGTGAAAAGCGAGGGAGGCAATGTTGCCTTTTTTTTTTTTTTTTTTTTTTTTTTTAGTATTGCTTTGGATTTTGGTATTGCAGGTGATCCCACTGAAATATAATGGAAAGAATTAAATTCCGGGACTCTGCACTTAATGGTAGCCCAATTCTTTTAATGTATTTCAGTGATTGGAGACGCAGGAAATGCTAAATCCCAAAGCAATTATATGTCTATTATGTTAAGGACAGCATCTTTAAAACAAAATAATTGATTAGGAGTTTTCACGTGTGTGTGCATATGGTCTAAAGGCTTTTCTTGTGTACGAAAAAAAAAAAGAAATCTGTCAAAAGCAGGCCTTCATTTAATATCTAGGATTTGAATTTGCAGTTTGATTCTTCCTTCAAATCTTCTCTCTGGCGCTTGTGCTAGAGTGGCTCTGTACCCAGTGCAGGGCTCACGGCCTCTGCTGTGACTGCAGGGAAGACTCTCAACAGTTAAGTGATAACCTATGGGTTGAAATTTCTTTGAGAGTACTTTCTTTGTATGAATCAAGTTGTGGCCGAGTATTACATGGATACTCCTTCAGAGGGAGGATGCAGGATAGGATGAATCTGTTAATTCTTGAAGGAGGGTAGGAATTGACGTTCTCTTAATACACCTAAGGATCTTGGAGGAAAGTAGCATGATTTTAGTCCCTGCCTTTCCCGTTGTAGCTCATAAATGAATTTTGCCTTTGGCATGGACTATACCCCCACTGAGGAGAGAAGGCGTAAAGGTACAGCCCGTACTAGCAAGCGCATGAGACTCTTGAGTGGAAGGATGTGGGGATTGTGTGATGCTCTCTGTTTGCTGGGTGGGCCAGTGTCTTGCAGCCAAGGTTAGACTGAGAGACAGTGGTTTTAAACACTTGTGGCTTTTAAAGTAGCATTAAAAACATGGAGTGAACCTACTCATTCATAGGCTGAAATGCTGAAAGTTGCTGAAGGCAGCTGGGTGCCCTGTATCCAGTGAATTAACCTGCTAACTTTCTCCGAGGCTTTGAAGAACCAGGTCCCTGCAGATGCGGTACAGCCACTCCTGGTTTTGTCCCCTGCCAAATCTTCTCCAGAGCTATTACTAAGCTCCGATAGAATTTTTTTCTGTGATGTTATGGAAAAAGTATGGTTAATTGTATTTCATATCAACATGCCTCTGCGCTCTTAGCACTTGCTGGGACTAGAGGCCAAACAGCTTGAGTCATGTGGCTGACAGTCTGCTTTTTGGCTCAACCAGAATGAGTAAGAATTGGAGAATGTGCAAGAAAATCCACGGCAGGAAAATCTTAGAGCTTTTCTTTTCTCCCCCCTTTTTTATAAGCCCATAATGTATAGATAACATTTAGATTGATATCAATGTTGGAAGCCTTCTCTGAGCTGAATTTTTTGACGCTTGCACATGTCTCGGTAATTCAAGATTGGGTAAACAGAGCAAACTGGAACAGCCTTAAGAATGTTTCATTGTGGCCTATCTGGCCCAGCAAAATAGCTTTTTTGGACATCGTCGTGTTCTCTCTGTGTTCCTCTGCTCCTTCTCCACACCTTCCCTTGGAGTCTTTTAAACCAGTACCTTAGTGGGAAGGGAAGGATGACCCGTTCCTGACCCTAAACCTAATAGCAGGATTGAGACCAGGTTTTTCCCCTCTCTGAATTTTTATTGCTTGTTCTACTGTTAAAATAGCAGTGTGTTTTTCTCAACAGTTCAGTGTGAAGTGGCACTGTCTCAGACTAATGAAGGAAGGAGACAAATGCAACTCCCACTCTGGTTGGAAGAGCGACTCTGACAGTTGTTTGCTGATGATAGACAGATCTGGTAGTTCTTTATGCTTCTGTCACGATTTGAAGCTCCTGAGATCCAGCCATAGAAAGGAGCAGGCTTGAGAATCGCTTCTTAACCACAAAGCGGTATTTTGCAGAAAATGCTAGGAGATGAATTAGTTGGTTAAGTTTTAGATTTGTACTAGTTGGTAGCGTCAGCGCTAGGTGCTGATAATCCTCCTGATCCTTTGAACTTTTCTGCATTTCCTCTTATATCTTGCCACCTACATCTGTTTCTTGGTTAGCGTTTTTCCACACTCTTAGCAACTTAGTCTCTCTTCAGGAAAATAAAACCCCTTTCACCTACCTCCGGTCTTAGCTTTTGTGCAAATAGCAACGCTAAATCTGTAAATGGTCATGTCAACATAATGCCACCTTTTTCTTTTCTTATATGTTCTGGTAAGGAGAGATATAATTGCTGACACTTTATTGAGCGTCCTTATTTTGGTTTAATTAGCCCCAAGTTGACTGGGATAGCGCAGGCATCCGTAAGCTTCTTAGGGATTCCACAGACGGAAGTAGACAAATTAGCTCTGGTCATTCTTTCTGGGCTTTCCCCAGACATGTGATGGCTATACTCAAATGAAAAACACATAGAAGGCAATCTGAGACTGTAGAGATCAGTTGAGCGACCCATTTCTTTCTGCTTCCCCTTGTGTGCCTAACAACATAGGAAATCGGTGTGCCAAGCGGTGTCTTCAGTATAAGCCTCTTGACTAGATAAAGCAATAACTTGCTTTCTCGAAGGTGGGCCTAGGAGACATTCGGGTCATCGTGAGCAAGAACATGATGAATTTTTGTTTCCCTCAACAGACTTCTCCTGGTTGCATACAATACATGAAGTCAGATGCCTTGAGAAATGTAAATGAAATTTCCTAAACCTAGCAGGGAAACAAAAACATCTACAGGGATACGTTTGGCTGAAGACATAACATTAAGGTACACATAGATACTAAAACAGGGCATGTGAGTACTGAAAGATTTGGGTCGCTTAGTGCCTTTGGTCCTTCAGTAGTTGGGCGCTAAGGCTGAAGGAAGAGGAGAAGCTTTGATGGCTGCAGGCAAGGACAACACGTTATCTGTTTTAAATGGTCTAGTCCAGAGTTGGGAAAACTGGAAGGAAAAGATTTCTCCATCTTTCTGTCCATCACTGGGCAGAATTTTACAATGGTAGTGCAATAAGCTTTTTATTTTGTGGTTTGGGTTTTTTCTGTTTTTTATATTTATTTTTAAGTGGTACAGTGAGGAACGAGTTGATAGGTCATGTGATTTCCGACTCACATATCACAGAAATAAGTGTATGTATGTGCTTTCCAGTAACTCAAAATATGACGTGGAAAGAAAAAGTAAGGATGTCCAGCCTTAACTATACAGGCTATGACATAGGCTTCTGAAAAAGCCAAGTAGCTCAACAAATACCTAACACAAATTTTGAGTGGTATGTATTATGATCTTGATATGATGATGAATGATCTTGGGGATCATTCAATTCACTGTGCGTTAAAGTTGTCCCCCAAGTAGCATACAAACCTGAGCAGTTTTTGATAATTCCAACTGTTAGATTCTTAATGTTAATACGATATTAAATGATTTTTGAAGAGGTCCAGGTGTGTTTGGGTAGCTTTCTATTCTAGGCAGTGAATTTGTTGCACTAGCAGAAATGTTTTTTCACCTGGAAGTGTGTTGCAATAATCGATGTTCTTTGCTTAAGAATAAATTGGTCCTCATATTTTTACTTTTTTTTTTCTTCATAAATTGTGGATAGTTTGGGGAAAATATTTGGAATAAATAAATGAAATGTGTTTAAGTAGGTGCTGAAAAGTAGTTCCTTTCTAGAGTGATGGTTTGTTATTTTGCTAGTAATCTTCAAGCACATGAAACCGGAGCCTAGGAGATGGATTTGCCTGTGGATTCCTGCAGCTCGTAATCTGCTCGTTCAGATTTCTTTTGGACGAGATAGATACTAAAAAAGTGCAAACTGTAGCTAAGATGTGCTAAATAGCTAGAAAAGAGAAATGGTTTAAAAAGAATTTGATAGCTATTTCCTTTTGGTATAACTTTGCTTAAGGCAGAGAGGCTCAAACGCCTGCACCTTCTTCCAGCTTCTTCCCGCTAATGTGCCATATGAACACACATCTTCAAAGCGCTGAAATTCGGGTGTTCTATATTACGTGAGAAACAAAGCAGCTTTCCTCCTCTGAAGTATATCAAGGATTGCAATCTTTTCCAAAACAGTACCTCTGAGCTGAAGTATTTCTCTGCAACAAAGTTAAGTGAGAACCGCAGGCCCACGCTAAGGACTAGACAGAATTTTCTGCCTTGCCACCTCCAACGCAGTGAATGGCAAGTCGTGAAAAAGGTCTTGTCAGGAGCTCTGTTGTGGTAAGGAAGCGGCTTTCACAAATACACGTACAGAAGCTAAAGACCTGCCAAGGAGACTTGCTTAAATGTTTCAATGTCTGGCTGTCTTGGCTGCACAAACCCTGAATTTCTTTGGAGTGCAAATCTGCTTAAGGATAGCAGGGACCTCAGTGTTCCATGTTGAGAAGTTTTGATGTGTAAAGCTTGATGGAATGTTTGCGTTCTTCTTGTGCAGGAGCTGGCACCCACTTAGGGCGCATCCTTGTGAAGTTGTAGTAGCCAGCATCGCTCAGTTCCTCCTGAAGAGATGTAGGACTCGGGCTGAACAGTGCTTCCTCACCCAAGAACTCGTTCTGTTGGTTAGCGCTGCCTGCTGGAAGAGAAATTGCATCATATTTTCATGTGTCTTCCAGACACAGAAAACATCTCTTAATGCAGGAAACGTTTGCAACATGTTTGTCTAGTTCATCTTTCAGGTTTGGATTCTGCTCTGTGACATTCTGTTGTTTTTCTTCAAACGGTATGTGTGTGAGTGGGGCACTAACAAAGCCAAATTTTTCTCTGGCTTACACCCCTGTAGAGGGTTGCAACGTTGGTGGGAACAGTGTGAACTGTCAGCTTGGACTGGCTCGTGTGTGGAAGATGCCTGTATCAAATTATACAGTAACACCAAAACGGGGACTATTTGTATTAGTCTCTGTAGGAACTTAAGACACACCGTTCCCCACAAATACACCCTATTTTCACATAGTGTTCTTCTCTACACTCCAACTGAAGTATCTGAATGGTCACAGAATACAGTACGCTAGTTTCTAAAAGGCAAATTATAATAATTGTCTGAATATCCAAGATTTAGCTGTGTGCAAGCTTTTCTTAAGCAGGCATCAGGTTTGACCCCAGCCTGTGGATTCTTATCTTTTACTGCAGTAAAAGAACAAGGGTACTATGATGAACGATTTTAAAAAGAAACCCAAAATGTGCTGTTGAAGCTGTTTGAAATAAAAACAAGCAGGAAAACCTGCCTGGTAGCAGGTGACTTAGGACTTATAATGACCTTCAGTTTTGTGTGGTTTTCCACGCAGAAGAGTGTGAGGAGGATTTTCTTCTAGTGCTTCAGTGCCTAGATTTTCTCTTGCTTTTTAAATTGCACTCTACAGAGATTGTCTGTAGTGCTCTTGCAGGGCATTTGCTGGTGTTCGAGCGCTAGCATGCCTATCATCTCATGGTGAACAGTGGTAACAGCCATCGGCTTCCTCCCAAGCTGAGGCAGAGGGCACGGCAGCAGGGTGTTTGTTAAAGCTGGATTCTTCCTTCTCACACGTTCCCACGCCCCAGCTGAATTTTGCTCTGTCATGTTGCTTTCAATTGTCTTGTCGCTATTGTTGTTGTTCTTTTTGAATCCAGGCAAGGATTGTGTTAGAAAGATAGTTTCTGTCTGGTGTTGCGTTAAAGCCTGGGATCTCGCTTTGCCCTTTTCAATGAAGACAGGAGGTAATTGAGGGATCTAAGTCTTTGTGGTTTAAGGAATAAATCTGTCATTTCCAAACACTTAAAATTTTTCTTGGAATCGCATCACAAAAGATTGCTATAGAAAAGCCATGTTCCCCGATACCTATTTTTCCTAAATAAGGATGATGTCTGTGGTATTAATGCCATGCTTCTTTCCTAGCAAGACAACTAAAATTCCAAAACATAGTTAGCTTATTTCTTCCGTGTTCATAATATTTTTTTAGTTATGGTATTTGAAGGCTAAATTGTACATTTTTTTTGAATTACAGTTCAGTTTGGTAACTGGAAAGCAATGAGGCGCGAATGTCTATGTTACATCGGGATAATAAATTTGTAAATAGCTGAGTTGCACATTCTTTCGACTCTTAAGGATGTGGTACACAGCGGCCAGCCAGTTCTTTGTTTTAGGTTAGCTTTGAAATAACAATCTAAAACTTCTGTGAAAACAATTAAAACAAACAAACAGACTGACTTGGAAGTAGTTGCAACAGCCCAGACTGTGTATCATAATGTACAGAGCTCTCTCTTGAATGATAATAGTCAGTTTGAAGCTTATCGTTTCATCTGTGAAGGTAGGATTTTTTTTTTTTTCCGTAGACATCTGTTTGTTTTTTTCTGCGTTGATTGTCCTTTGGACTTTTATTATCCAGTCACAAAGTTTCCTGAGGTCATTCTATAGCTTGTTGTTAGTGTGTCGGACTCATCCCTACACTGAATAATTTCCGATCATCATCAAGCTTTTTCTCCTAATTGCTCTTTCTCTTTTTCTGAGGTTTAACAGCACACCTCCAGCTAGCAGCCTACTGTTGTCCCTTTGTTTAAAAGATAGAAAATAGAGGGTAGAAGTAAATAATCAATTTTTGCAGCACTTACCCAGAATATCCCAGCCTTTCATCATACTCCACTAGCACTTGGTTTCCTCAGAAGGCTTCAATGATGAGCTTTCAAAAACCCAAGTAGACCGTGTCAGCCGGATCATCTTTATGCATATGCTTGTCTCTGCTTCAGAGAACTCTGAGATTTGTAAGGCAGGATTCCCCTCAGAGAAACTGTGTTGGCTCTTCTCAAATAGGTCATATTTGTGCGCTTGTTCACGAATTCTTTACTTGAGTCTGTACCGACCTGACTCTTGGCTAGAGATTTCTGCCTGCTTTGCTGTCGTATGGCACTTGGTTGTAAATGCTTGCTTTCTGTCACCTTTATGGCTATGTCCACTCAATCCGGTTTTTAAAATAGTAAAATTTCTAAAAGCACTTGTCACATGCTTTACTTTTGCTTGTGTGGGTTTTCAAAATCTGAGGAAGTACTTGTTAGCCTGGAACTTCTAGCATTGCTTAGCCTGGAGGAGGCCTCTCTTTATATTTAATTTTTTCTTTTTGGTACTCGATGAGAGTGGTGTATGAATAGGAGCCTTGTACATTATGGAGCAAGAGGCAACCATCTTCAGATTTTTTGCGAAGCATCTTCCTAGAGGTAGCTTTTACAGATAGCGCTTATCTGTTAAACCTGATGAGATTAAAAGAGTTTTTAATACAAACAATATGTGTGTGTATTGGTTATCTTTTTTAGTTGATAATTTTTGGTGCAGAGCAATGTATGAGAGGTAATTGAACTTAGATGCCTTTGCATCTTCCTGCCTCCGATCTGTAAGGTCACAGGCCGGGTGATTTCTGTAACTCCTTAGGTCACAAGTCTCTGGTGCTTGGCCAGTATCTGAGGATCGCTAAGGAATTATCAGGACGCTAGAAATTCTGTATGAGTACTTCCTTGGGGAATACGTTTGATTACAGGAAACGTGCTGAACAGCTTTTGGCTGTAGCTTAGATAACGGCGCTCCCAGGTCTGGAAGTCCGCAAACTTCAGGAGCTTCTTGGTGCTTAGTCTGCTTAGTGACAGGATTGACGGCACTTTGGGAACCCTGAAAAAGACAAGGACTGTATGTGGACTTATTTACCACATCAGTGTGAGAAGGTCCAACGAGACGAAAGAGGTACCAGAGGTTAGATGCGAAAGGATGCTGGGTGTTGTGAAGAGATTGGGAGTGGAGTTGGTGTGATTGGACAGGCAGCCTGACTTCATGCTTCTTACTGCATGGCTTTATGTGCAGCATCGTCCTGGCGTACCCTGCTTTCTTCCCTCTTGGCCCATGTGCAAACGTGTATGCTCTCTCATCGGGCCAGCTTTTGCATCCCTGTTACCTGCTAGTCACACCTGAGTTTCAGCGTGCTTTCCACTGTGATGTGGAATCAGGGACAGGAGCAGGAAGTTTTTTCTGTAGCTCAGTGTTTTGCGTGCTCTGAATTCTGTTGTATGTAGGCATCTTCAAACATTTTTCCTTCTCTCTTAGCTCTTGATGGTGTTTCTTTGCAAGCACTAGATAATCTCATGAGCTACGTGCAATGACTTAAGGAAGATCCTACGCACAAGTCAGAGTGAGATAGTCTTATTGTGGCTGACTTCCATGAAAGTCTATTCGTGGATCTCATCTTTCAGTGTTGAGAAAAGCTATCTATTCCCATTTAAGATTGCTACTCGTTGAGAGATGTCAGTCTGTGTATGTATCACTAAATGCTGCCTACTGTCCACAAGAAGTCATGTGAATTTTACATACTACTTGCAGTTCTCTGATGTTGCTCCTGTTGTGCTGTGATTGAAGCAGCTGCATTGGAAATGTTTGCCTGAGGGAACTACTCAGTGACTAGATGGCTGGAGTAGCTCTCCCTTATTCACCGTTTTGTTTTGTGTTTTCCCCCCAAAGACCTAAAATCTAGATCGGAGTCCCCAAAACTACAATACGAAGGGACCGCACGCTGTGCGGACTGTGTTTCCCAGTGGTCTGGAATGTAACAGTTGACATACTGGTATTAATAATGAAATATTTCTTTTTAGCAGCAGGAGTATTGTTGTGGCAATGTTGGTTAATATACGTTATCAATGTACATTCACAGGGCAGCGAGCTCATGTTTTATACCATGTAGTCAAGTATTTCAGGAGCTTCCTGGGTACACGTCTTCATATTAAATGACATGAGAAGGCTTTTGAGTTTTTTTTTACAAGTACAGTTAATTTGTATGGTAACCTCAGACTTGGAGCATTTATACATCTTTACTCTGCAGCAGGCGTCAGAAGAATCTGCTTTGTAATTGGCCTTTTTGGCAAGGAGAAATCTACCGCTCCAGTTACCTGCAATAACCTACCTTTGGAATGTGCTTGAAAGTGAGGAGAAGTTACAGAAGCCTGGGGAATAATTGGAAGCACTCTGCTCTTTCCCGTTGGGATCCAGAGAATTGTCCATAGTACAAGTAGCAGCTAGAGACGACTCTGGACTTGGTTGGAGCCTCTTGTAGTGTTCTGGCTTGAAGCGGTTACAAAATTGGCTTATTATGTTGTCTGAGGGCTTTCTCAGTATAGGGAGAATCATCCAAAGTTGGACATGTGAAGCTGGTGAGCGGAAGCTCTAATCGTAGTAGTCAGTGTGTCGAAGGAAGGCTGATACAGCTTGAAAAACAATAGTCAAAGGCAAAGATGAAAACAATGCGTTTTATTAGTATATGGGAAAAAATAGTAAGCCTACAGAAGAGTACATCTTGAATAAAGATGTAAACTAGTAATTTTCAGGTGCCAGGTGATGTTTTTCTGTTCTTGTTTCACTACAGAATACAGTGGGAAAGATGTGTTCTTTTCCTGGCAGTGAAGATGGGCAATGGTTTTGAAAAATGTGCTGGAAACAAGTGACAAATGTTACCAAGCAGTATCACGAAGTCCAATCCGTGTACTCTCTGGAATCCAAGAGCAGTCAGTAATGAAGTGATGGAGCTTATGGCATCTCTCATTAAAAGCTGCTTCTGTTGTGCTTCCATGGGGGAATAGTTAATACTGCATTTTTTAGAAATACTTTAAGGGGGAGAGAGAGAATTGCAGAGTAGTGAGTGTTTACATAGGAATGTGTTTAATTGGTCACAGAATAAATAAAAAAAACACCTGGAAAATCATAATAACATGGTTTCGGCAAAGGAAAAGTTGTGTTTCCTTTATCTCTTGCCACTGTTCAAACACATTGCTAAGAGGACGAGAAGAGAAACCGTCTGACACCATGTGCTTAAACTTTCCGAATGTCTTTGACAGTAATTCTCCCCAAGGTTAGTAAAATAAGACACTGTCTTGATATGCACTAAGCTAGCTTAAAAAAAACCCCAAGGTGTAAGAATCTTTCATCTTCACAAAACATAAACGGCGTGGTAGCTCAGACCTTCTTCCTCAGATCAATGTTATTTACATCTGTTAATTCCTATGAAGGTTAAAATACTTCTGAGGAATTTAACTGTACTGTATGGATTTAACTGGTGAAATTCAGCCCTGAGAAATGCCAACTTGTGGGCAGCAGCAGCAATATTTCTGAAGTCCTAAAAGGAGAAGGCTTAAAATGTTGGAAGATAACTTTAGTTGCCATACGTATCCATTAGCCCTTGCTGAAGTAGCAAGTGGTCACTAGATCTACTAGGTGGTGCAATCAACTCTGTTGTGCGAGGTACAGATACTGTTTATAGGTTTAAGTTCCTTAATATGCCATCCAGGCACTGACTGAAATCGGTGAATAATGTGATGTTGCCGCACAAATGACGGGAGGGAGAAGACATAGTTTGGGAGAGCGTTTGTGCTCTTAAGATGATGATTCTCCATATTATGGAGTAACATGATGGGCCATACATTACCTGCCCTTAAAAGGGGTTAAGTTCTGGGTTGTTGATTAAAAATAATGGTAATAATAATAAAAAGTTACAGCCTTTGTTAGTACAGTGAGTTAGTTTTGCTACCCAGTGTCGTAGTTAATCTTAAAGCTTCTAGAGTATAGCTTGGTCTAAAGAGTGTGTGCAGAATAGCATTAAGTCTTTCGTGTGAGGGGAAGGTTAACTGTCTGTAGTGGCTAACTTAGAGTAGCAGATGTATATGAAAAGATTGGCTCACGTTTGGAAGTAAGTAAGCAATAGTCATGTGCACACTGGCCCGGGAAATAAGAGAAACCCAGGGCAAGAGTGATTGTGAAAATGAAGGACTCGATTGGACGTATTTGATACTGTATTTCATAATCCCTCTCGGCATGTCGGGCTGATCACTCCTCGATGTTTCTGATGAAGGTGTCCTCACCATTATGTGGCCTTGCATCATATCCAGAGCCAACTGAACCAAGGGAATAACAAGTCTGCTTTTTGTTGTGATGAAATACCACGCATCACATGTATTTAGTGAAACCTTGTAACTGCAGAAGTTTCCCATTTTCTGGTGAATGCAAGGTTGTAATCTAGTATTAGCAGCTATTTCTACACCACCGTTAGATCTACGGGGAGATTTCCGTTGGTAGCTTCAATCCGACCCAAATGAGTGTTAATAAAGCAGGCTGCTAGTGTGCAAGTGTGCTTTTTTGCCTCCCCTCCTCCCTTTTTTTTTCTTCCCTCCAAGTTGCCCTCGCATTCTTGAGTGCCTTTCATTACTGTTGCCTGAGCAATTGAGTTAGGAATGAATGCATTTGCTTGGACTTGACACCTGGATTATGTGGTTTTCTCTCTGCCAATATGTTTTTGTAATCTCTTCCTATTTCATTTGCTGCTTCCTGAAGTATTTGCTTTCATTGCTGCCAATATTCATTGTCCCTTTTCACTTATGTGCTCATTTTTAACATGCTTTCCTAGTTGATAACTTTGAGTTTGCATCTTTTGAAGCCCCCAGTAGAGGAAATAAGGTACACTATAAATCCAACAGCATTGTTCTTAGTAATTTTTTTCCTGCTGACTGTATTTTGGCAACAGTATAAGGGAGTGGATGGCAATAGGTTGTTTTCACATCTGTCCCCGTGCATGGGGATAGAAGTAAATGCCCGTGAATGTGCCTCTTTGCTTACCATACTTTGTAATGAGTGGCATACATGGTTCAAGAATTGCTGTCCAAATAGATTGTGCTGATCGAACAACTCTTATTTTTGCATTTATGACCTAAGTTATTGAAGGGAAAGCCCTGTCAAGGGCTGTTGTAGGTTTAGAAGTGACACTACATTTACCAATTATATGACAGTGGAGGAAGATGTGAGACACCAGGGACCTTACTGGAATTGTGTTCCATTTGGCAATGTAATAGTTGAAGAGGATACCGATTCTTGTACAATTTGGCTGCTGTTTATGACATCCTAGTCTCACAAGCATTAGCGTATCTCTCATTTGGATTATTTCATCTTGATTTTTCTTCAGTGCATATGCAAAGTTCTGTGTGGATCTATTTTTGGATGAACAACCTGTACCTGCTCATCATATACCTGCAGGAAAGCAAGGGAAGCACCGTGCGTTTCATTTTATACTCTGATTTGCAGGTTGACCAGACAGAAGAGCAATACGTAGAGGTCCTCATTTTGTGGCACTGAAGGAGTAAAATGGGATGCTGTGAGTTTACTACCCTCAAGTATGTTCCTGCACGGGCTGTTGGCAATAACATTTTCTCCTGCCGTTGGGGAGCTAGCGCTCGATCTACTGTGATCCCAAGCCCCTATTGGAGTCAGCAAAGTTGCCAAAGCATGACAAAATCAGCTGTACTGTTCCTCAGGGGTGCACTGAGGTTTCTGAAGTGAACCAAGAAACTGACAGGATGTGTGGAGCTTGGAATCTCTGTTACATACGGCCAGATGCTAAAGCGTGTTCTTCGTTTCTCCTTCTGTACTTCATTTTCACTAAAGGCCTTTAGTGCACACAAATTTTGTTAAATTCAGTCTGTGTACTTGGTGTTTTTTAGGAAAAAATTGTTTGGCAGAAATGGAGCAGTATTTTAGAAGAAATGCCTTTACAGCCAGCATGTATTTTTCCCCTTGACGCGTTCTTTCAGGTTACGTGTCTGTGTGCGCTGGCATAGGCTGTCTCCCGAATATACAAAGAAGCAGAACTGAAATTTCTCATTGTTTTTCTGGGAACATCTTGCCACTAATGTGGCTCTTATTTTCCCTGCGCACTGATTGTTTTCATTTCAGCTTCTATATTGAATTGTGAATCATTTCGGGCTACACAATAATATCACATTACAATGCGGCAAGAGTTTTTAAACCACCCTGGTTCCTTCCCCTTGCAACAGCTCGTGAAAGAATGTCCTGTTATTACATTAGCCATTTAAGAAAAATAGCAGCTGCTATCAAGCTGCTTTTCACCACTTAGTCACTATAACCAAATTGTGTGAACTGTAATATCACTCCCCAGGCTATTCGTGCTTAATTGGTAACACCCTTTTACAAACAGCTCAGGAGTAAAGGAAATGTTTTTGAACAGCGTAATGTATAACACGGCAACATGTGATTAAAATTCAGTACATTATCTCTCTTGGTATTTTATTACTGCAGGTGCACAACAGCCACTGATCAGAGACATGCTATGGGCAACATTGCAATTAATTGAAGCTATTCTATTTATATACCTGCACTCACAAAAGATTCTGCATGTAAATAGAGGATGGCAGAGAGAAGAATCAAGGAAAAGGCTCTGACTGAGCCGACGTCATTGTAAATTAATGGCTTGCTTAGGGGAAATACTGCAGAAGGATAGAAGCGATTCTTAAAACAACTTGATTGTTACCCCAAGGCTGCAGGTGTTGAAGGCATTTAAAGGATGTTTACAGATAAACTTCCACAGCAGCAGAGGTTGATTCAGCTCTCGCTGAACTCAAGGGGCTGTTGTGATTGTAGTTATCAGGCAATTCTCCTTAATGAAGAGAGAGCACGAGTGTTGCATGTGGCATTAATGTTGATTATTTTGCAACAGTCTCGCTGACTGGCACGTGGAGGTTCTCCTGTCAGCTCTGCTGTGGAGATGGGCTAGAGCCGCAGCAACACCCTGCCTGCAGGAGGGACCGGTGCTCGTGTCCAGTGTGGTTGGAAGTCACGTCGATGCTGAGGTGCTGGAGCTGCAGAAGGTTGCTTGCCTGGCCAGACTGTCCTGGGGTGTGTCAGAGGCAAGCAGGTGGTGAGTCACGCTTCGCCACTGGGCAGCAGCAAGCGGAGCGAGCCCGCTGCTACGTGCGGTTGTTCGCGGAGATGGCATTGGCTGTGTTTACCCGGTCTGAACACTGTGCCCTCTTTAGGGCTGTTAAGTGTGGGTTTGGGCAGGAGCTGTGTTGTGCCCTCAGTACATACCCTCATGTGTTCCAAGGAAAGGGTGTTTTATTGTATTTCCAAGAACTACTCCAACAGCTGTAGACTTCTTTCCCTCCCCC
>VYXH01008603.1:48035-91477 GCA_013397275.1 Burhinus bistriatus
GGGAAAGGGAAAAAAAAAAAAAAAAAGGTTTTTTCATTTTCTGAAGTATGTGTTGCACCTGAACTGAGAAACAATCCCTTTGGTCTGCATGGGACACTAGTAAAGACTGAAATGTGTGAAGTGGGTTATCTCACTGAGAATATCTCACTTGTGTTCTGGGCTTTGCGTCAGCAACGTCGTCATTTCCAGGCAGTTATTAAAATCTGGTATGGTGCTCTTCCCTACAGCAAACACTGTACAGCAATACTGCAGATACAGAGTAAGGAAGAAGTGGTAAAGGAATAATATCCTGAAGAAACTAACAAATCCAGCTGGGGACACCTGGAGGAAGTTGAAATACGAACTTGATCTCTCCATGATGGGAAGCAAGGTGGAACGTCAACACAAAGCAGCTATTTTGACTACTGCAGGAACAGAAGCACTCTACTTGTTTAAAGTATGGAATTAAGTGAGAAAGACCAAGTCAATTACCAGAAATGGTAATTAATGTAAAGCGTTTTGCATCCCAAAAAGGTGCAAGCCTTTAGAAAAATGCCAACTTGGATAAGAATGGGGAGCATGAGAAGCTTGTTGAAGAATTTCTACGGCAAGATATCTGCCCAGCTGTGTCAAACACAACGTTTATCTAGGCCTCTGGATTCTTAATGAAAGAGCAGACTTCTCCAGGGAATGAAATGCGTTTAAGATTGTCTAGGAGTCTATAAGACCAAGAAGACGTTTTCTTCAATTAGGAAGTGTTGATAACATATCCATGAGGAGTTAGTGCTTGGAGCTTGTGGTCTGCCTGTGTGACTTCCCACAAGAGATGTGTTCAGAGACTGGACTTGTCTCATCAGGCTCGAGGACCTGATGTTTGAAAATACAGGATTAAATTTGACTTCTAAGGGAATGGTTCCCTTGGAAACCAACAAAGTTGACTTCTGACTCCTGTTACGAAATGAATTATCTCCCTCTGCCTCCCCAATACCTGTCACAGTACTATAGCTACCTTTATAAAAAGCATAATTTTTGCATTATGATGTGTGGAATGAGTCACAAGATGAGACACAGGAGGTGTAAAATAAGTATATGTTACCTTGAAAAGCAGGAGTCTTTGGGCGCGGGGGGGGTGGGGGGGAGGGAACGGACANAGGCGGGGGGCTTGGGGGGCGGGGGGGGGGGGGGGGAGGGAACGGACAGCAAAAGGAAGTATGTGGAGAATTTCTGTAGTGATGAGTTAATATTTGAACAGTAAAAGAAGTTTACGTATATGGAAAAGATGCTAATATTCTCAGGTTTACAAATCAATTAGCAGGTTAAAAGCAAAAATATAAAAATAGTAAAGCAGGACCAAGCATACACTCCCTTATAGCAGGAAGGTACCAGTTAATTTTGTGGCAAGAAATGCAATAATACTTGATGAAAACTCCCAGGTCCGCAGGTTTCTTTGTGGTTTTGTTTTTATATTTATGTAATTGTGAAATTACAGAAATTAGGTTTCTGAAGATAAAGTTTCTCATTGTGAAATTACAAAAAAGCCTTTTGCCCAGGTTGGTTTGGATCTTGTCTTGGCTCTGTGTGGAGAATTTCAGTGTATTTGAAAGATAAATAGCACTGGCCAGCAACGGGCATAATGTAGGCAGGTGCTGGGCAACACTTCCCCACGCATACTGTACGTGCCAATCTTGCTGATACAAAAAAACTTTCCAAGAGCGCTTCCAGGAATTTTGTATTTAAGACTACTGAAATCTGTCTTCCCTCAGGCAAGGATGTTCTTTTTCTGTGTTACATGCCTAATGCTGAAACCACAGCCACTCTCCATAGCTCCATGGAGCTTTGTACCTTGATCGCACAATCTTTTTGTGATAGGCACAGACTATATTTGTGGCTGAATAAAGCTGGTGTAATGACCGAGATAGAAACTTCAATGAAGATTCAGTTCATATATAAAATAAAATTGAAAAGGTCTTATTAGTGGGTGAAGAAAGATAGCGATCTTCCTTTTAGGGATCCCTTTGTCAATAATCCTTTTCATGTCCTCTTTCCTGTAGCAGGCCGTATCGTCTGCATTAGACATTTTTATACCCTTCAGTTTAAAATAGTAAAATACTGGGTCAGGGCTGCAACTGGCAGGTGCCAGCATGATTTGTCCAAGACTGACTGAGATGTATGTTCCTAGAAGTGACTTTGAGCAGTTTTGCTATAGAGGATGAAAGACTGTTACACCAGAGCTGAACCCAGCAGCAAGACCCAGTCCTTTCCACTGTAGAGCAGTAGCACGTTCTACAGAATATTCTGCAATTGCCACAGCAAATTAATTTGTTAACTGGTATTAAAAGCAATTTATTGACATCTGAAATAATGTTGGGTTTTCTTTAAATAATTCCACCATTCATCAAAATGTGCTGATTAAAAAAAAAAAAAAAGCTCTGAGGACTGCTCAAAAGATGCAAGATAGACCCTCTAGTCCTTACACAGAAGCTCCAATTATAAAAAAAAATTTCTAGGCTTGTTATAGTCTACAAGGAATATAGGAACGTTAATCTGTTCTTTAACTTCTCTCTCTGGCTCAAGCCTGCACAAAAGACGAATAGGTTTGCAAATGCTGTTGTCTTAAAGGATAACTGCACTTTGAAGTCCACTTCATAGGTTTCTATAGCATTGAATTCTTCAAGCCGTTATCATTAACAATCCTATATGAAGCTACAAGGAATTATCGTTATTCTCTTGTACTGAAACAAAACAAGCATTTTTCTAAAGAAAATATTTGAAAAACCTCCTACTCTAGCCAAAAAGATGATGATAAATGGATTTGCCTCTTAGAGACCAATGACATACAGGAGAAAATTTTCTGTTTCTCAGGGAGACATCCAGCCTAAGCAGTCTACATAGAAAACCTCTTTCATGTCATAGCAGATAGCCTCGACAGAAACAAATGCTACAGTGCTCCTCCCCTTTTTGTAAATTTATCAAACCTATCCCACCACGTTTCCTCTGCTTTTCCTTTCTTTGCTCCTCCAGATTCAACTCTTACTCTGCTTCAACTTGAACACTTGGTTATGTTCCTTCTTTTCCCTTTGTCTTTTTTTTTTCTTTCCCCTTTTTGCAGGGAAAGGGTAAATACTAGAGGCATATTGTTGCCAAAGTTGCTACTGCTAAGATTCTTATTTTTATTATTGCAACCTTCTGGGTTGTTCATCTTCTTTGCTTTTCTTCAGTCAGTTCAACAGGCTGATTGTTACCTGCTTTTCTAGTGGCGTGATCCAGCACTGCTGTATTGATTCCTTCTCCCGTTTAGGTAACTACTTCAGTATTGCTCTTTCTTCATACCAATGTGGCAGCATTAGGAATAAGGTCTATTATTCCTTAGGAGCTTACACAATAGAGGAGGAGATGGAGTCAAACCGGCTGTTAGTCTTTGTCTTAAATGTCACGATATTAAAGTTAGATCCAGCTTTTCTCTCTCTTTGATATTACCTGTTATGTTTCTTCTATCTATTCCACTTATTAATCACTCTTACATAAAAATTAATTGATAAAAACATTCACCCTCTGCATCCAAAATTTATGCGGATGGTTACTCTGTGCTGCATCTCATAGGGCCAACAGGAAAAGAAGTGACAGTGGGAATGGAGTTAACGCTGTGTCAGTTAAACGTTGTGGATGGGCTTTTCTGGGAACTTAGACCATGGCCGTTAAATTTGCGTAAACCTCCAGCTTGGCATGTATTTTCAGGCTTTAGTGATCATACATGTAAACACACACACGCGCTCTCTTGCACAGATATAGTAGAGTCATGTCAAAATCAATTTGCTTGTGATATGAAGGCGGCTGAAATCAACAGTAATCTGGCTGGAATTGGGTTCTTTTTTTGTGTGTTTTTCTAATTAAAGAATAGTGTTGCTCTTAAAGAATTTTTTTTAGATCAATTGTGTATAATAAAGCCTGGAGATATCTTTATTAATGGAATAGGGTGTTAATGTGTGCAACCTAATCAAAGCTCTGTTCAAATACTAAAGCGACTGGAACAGTCCACTGCTTGTAACTTTGGATGCAAAGGGAGAAATACAGGAACTGTTAAAAACGCAGGAGTACTAAATAGACCAGCTTTTTCCTTCTTCTTTCCTCTGTGCCCTGTCCTTTTAGTGAAATCCTTTCTGAAAGATGTCAGCAGAACTTAGGTTGGTTTTATGGTTCAGGATTTCTTTTGAATCCAGGCAGAGACATCTGCCTCGGGAAAGGGAGGGTCAAAGTTGGCGCTTTGGAGACAATAAAAAAAACCCAAACCACAACTTTACCCAGTTTTTATTTTTGATCTTTGGATCACATCCTTTTTTATGATTTTGCAGCCTGTCTTTTAAAGCTAATAGGGATGCAAGCTTTTGCCTGCATAGCTTTATCTTCCAATAAAAAGAAACAGGGATTGGCCGTAGCTCTCAGCTATGGCCCATTTTGGCTGTATTTACTTATTGAACAGTACCACATTGCCCCAAGGTCTGATCCTTATCCTTGGAGATCAGAGAGAATTACACCACCCCTTTTGCCTACAAGGTGAGCAGGCCAGTTGCTCGGAGAGCCCGTTCCTCGTCATGGCTTCAGAGTCGTAGCCAGAGTTTGCCGTATGGGGAAAAGTGCAGTTAGCAGACCATCGGGACCCCAAAAACTTTGGTCCAGTAACACAGATTTACTCCTGCTGAAGGTCTGGAATACTTTGGAATAAAACCCAGAAACCACAATCCACACGTGCACGCCAATAATAAAATCGACAACTGCTCATTAATGTTGTTTTAATTGATTAAGGTGTGTAGAATCTGCCCCACTGCTTCTTGCAAGTTACAAATGTAAGGTCTGTATATATGTATTTAAAAAATGCATTTTGAAGTCTTCTAACATATAGGAAAATTGGTTGCTAAACATTAAGGAGACACAAGTACTAGTTTCCCCTCCCACAGGAAGTGAGAGGCCTTATTGAATTCCACTGAGTCTGTGGAAGAGATGCCTTTAACTTAATTTTTTTTTTCTTGACTGTACCTCTTGCCTCCTCCCTCTCTTCATGAACACTCAAAAAGTGAGATACAGAACGTGAACAAACCGCTACTAAAATAAAAGGTCATTAAATGATTTGTATTGAAGGTATATGGAAAACATGATTTTTTACAAGTGTTTCCCCCTGCTCCCTTAGTCTCCCTTCTATCTGAATGTAAAAAGCAGAGTTGGCTGTCTCAAGTTAGCTGCGAGGGAGCAGAGCGCGGTGCACTCCTTCCTGTGACACCTGTGGCAGAACATGACCTTGCAGCCATCCTTCACGCAGACTTCTTGGTTTGCTTTCAGCCACAGCAAGAAACGCTCTTTCCCCTTTTTTACTAGCAAACACAGTTAAACTAGTGATTTAGGAGTTTTCGGTTTGGAGGGTAACATAAATTAACTTGTTGAATACTCACTTATACTGGAAGTGAGGTGTAACTGTCTCTTGAAATTGTGATCTGGAATCAATTATGCCTTAGGATTAGAGTTAAACTTTTCCTTCTTTTCAAGTGGGACTTTCTGTCTGTTAATTCTTTTGGGCAGCCTTTGTGTTGTGTGGTTTTGGTTTTTTTTTTTTTGTTTTTTTTTTTGGTTTTTTTTTTTTCCTTTCTTTNNCTGTTTTGTTTTGGTTTTTTTTTTTTGGTTTTTTTTTTTGTTTTTTTTTTTCCCCAATGCTTGTTAGGTTCATGTGGAGAGAAAGATAAATTCAAAAGCTGTTACAAAAAGGCAGTAACAGAAATACAGATGGGTCAAATCTTCCTCTTTATCAGTTTTTAAAAAAGAAAAAAAAGAAATAAAGAAAAGAAAGAACAGATAACTGAAACGAGGGACTCCAGTGGACAAGCTGTCCTAAGTTGCTGCTCTCCTTGCTTTTGTGTGTTGGGAGTGCAATGGTTTCTTAACAGGAGTCACACACATTAGGTTTTTCAGACCTGGTAGGCTGTGAGGCTCTGTAAGAAGGGAAGTTGCACTTCTTTGCTTGTGGACTGCAGAATGCAGCTACCCTTGGCTCTTGCCACTCCACAGGCTCCTTTACCCCATGGAAAGGGGAATTGGAAGACATGGGTTAAAAGTCCCTGTTCCTCCAGCGTGGATGAGGCTTGGCTACCTGACATGAAAAAATAAACCACTGTTACGTAAAACAAGTAGTGGCCATATCTACCTTCATTTTCCGTAATCAATATTTTTACTGTTTGTACTATTTCAGGGTCTTTTTCCCTTGGCATTTTGTCTTTGGACAGGACACCCATGTTTGTCTTTTTGACTTGGCTGTTTGGCTCTAAGGTTTTCATGTTCTTAGTCCCTGCTTTTGTGTTGCTGCCACATGGAGCTTGATAGATAAGACAAACCATACAAAAATTACAGCTATTCTGTGAGCTGCGTAGCTTTTTCCTTTTACTTGGTCACCATCAGAGTAGGGGTTTCAGAAATTAACAATCTATCTGCAGCCTTTCCTCCCAAATACAGTGCCACAAATGAGCTTGAATATGTTGACATGGCACTGGTTTGCTGTTGCTGCAGGGTGTTGTGGGTGTTGTGGGTGTTGTGTGAGTGGGCAGTCAGACAGATGTTCAGGAGCCTGGATCTCTACAGATGTTCTGGCAGAATGGGTTAGAATTGAAGTGCACAGCTCATAGTTGCACAACGTAGCTGTGGTTTCAGTAGAAATAGCCCCTCGATTGGCCCCCTTTGAATGTAGATGTTGGACTGTCAGCAGTATGTGCGCCATTGACAGGAGCAAACTGGGAAGGGCTGCGGGCAGTGGTAGGCAGCCAGTAAGCAGGAGCCTGTGTGGGCTGTGGGTCCTTGCCAACCATCTGTCAGCGGTCGTTTCCAGGTTCTTTCCTACTGCAGCTCCAACCGGCTGTGCCAGTCTATTTGTATTTACGGTCTACCCGCAGATGGAAACTAGTTGATTTTTTTCTGACTATTGCCACTTAGGGACAAGCTGCAGGCAAGACAAACTCACAGAGAGTGGTCGGGCATTACGTTTTCCTTGTTCTTTCTTATAAATTTCTAGGTTTCTTTTATTCTCGAGAGAAGCAAACTATTTCTTTATCAACCTGCCATTTAATTAGTCTTTAGATGAACTCGTGTGTGGCATCCTTGCTTAACCTTAGCTCGGTCCTGCTGTGGTGTCAGGAAGGGCTCTGGCAGACTTGTAATACTGAGAATGATTTTTTTTTTTAAAATGTATTTATTTATTCCAGAAACACATGTGCTGAGCTGCTAAGCAGGTGGCAAGTGTGCACCAGCTTGCAGCAAACGGACAAAGCAACTACTGAACTACTTACTGCTGAATAATGCCAGGCGTACGCCTGTGTGTGAATACTGTCAGCCAAAGGCATCATCATTCTGTGGTGTCCACCAAATGTAGCTCTTGTGGCTACAGGAAGTCCGGACAGAAATACAAAACCATTGTCCCGGTTGTCCTATAGTTACGTGCAATGAGGTATTACGGATCCAGTTCTTGGCTCTTGTGTAGTTTCCAAAAATAGTGCAAACATCCTTTCTGAGGACACAGATGGTGGTATTGTGGCTTTATGCATTGTTGTACTGTATGAATTATAGAACAGTGGTATTGTTGATATATTGCTCTAAATAACGAAAATGGAAGAGAAGCCTCTTTCTGCTGCTTGATTTTACTCGCGCATCTACTGGAAAGGGTTTTTGATATCTGCAAAACTCCTTGCAAGTCTAGTTATTTACCTTTTCCAATCCAAAGATGTGTTTCATCCTGGAACTTTAACAGAGCATAGTAGTTCTGACCTGAAGGACTTGTAAGCTGAGCCTGTTTGCTCCACAAAACTTTATGGGAAAAGTAGTATTTCAGTTTGCATCCATGAGAAAGATGAGTTTTGTAAATGACTCATTTGTCATTTGTTAGAAATGACCTATTTCTTCTTGATTTATGAATTCACCGATTGTTAAAGTACTTGGTGCTTATTCTAACTCAAAGAGCAAGGTTCATTCTTATGGATGTCATTGTTAAAGATCTTTTCAGGTCAGTAAAAATAAACTTCTTGCGTAGTCTTCAGATAAAATTTGAAATAGGAAAACAATTTTTTTAAAGGCCCTAAATCCCTTTTTAGGAAACAATGTATAGGTATGAGCCTTTGTCTCATGCAAAGTCAACGGATTGTTTAAGCTTATAAATTACCTGTATCATCTTTAAAAAAATGATTGCTAATTATACTGGATTACTTGGGGTTTTTGTGTTGTGGTTTCTTGTTTTTGTTTTTGTTTTTTTTTTCCTCTCTCTCCTCTGTAGCTGTACAGTAAGATCCTGAGAATAGCACATGTGACAGTTTGGTAAGCAGTCCTTGTTTCTGCAGTAAGTGAGCAATTTAGTTACTTTTAATGTCCACGGTATTTCTTGACGTCTGTCTTGTTAGTGAGGACCACAACAAAAATATACTTCCTCCTCGCTCGACCCTGACACAGCTTTCAGGAATGAATCCTGGAACCAGTTTTAAGTTTCTGAAGTGAAATGATGACCTTGTTGATTTTCACTGTGTTTGGATTTCACTTGATGATGTGAACTTCACATTTGTTTCAGATCAATCCCATTTTGTTTACGACCTATACGCAAGGCTGTGAGTTGAGACAGCTCAGTAGATTGGCCCGCTAAGCCAAACTAATCCAGAGGTGACCAAGGTGGAGTCGTTTTGTGGGGTCCTATGCTGAAGAGAAGATCTTCCAGTAACCTCGAGAGAAGCTGACTAAAAGGAAGCTGGTTCCAGCTGCTCTTGAGGTAAACTAGGGAACTGATGCAAAATGGTAACATCCGTGGCAATGTGTGGAACAGCAGCCCAGCGTTTCGGCCTGTTTACACTATTTGTGTGCGTGTTAGGCCAGAGACAAGAAGGGTAGTGAAGTGCTTGGAAATTTAAGAAGTATCTGAATCGAAGAATTGACTTGATATTTCCTTACTCCAAACTTGGGCAACCTTCTCTTGTTTTTGGGAGGTTTTGTGGAGCTCTGAATCTCCTTATATGATTATCTAGGAATGTATGTGTGAAATAAGACAGTGTGGCTGAAGGACAGGTCCCACATAACTTTAGATCTAATGTATAAGGGCAACAATAAAAAATAAGGAAAAATTGATAGTTACTATCAATCGCGTAAGAGCTTTTCTGTCAATTCACTTCTTAAGAAACCGTTCTGAAAAGTGAAAAAGATGTTATGGGTTTCTTTGCTGTTTCAGTGGCATTTTCACAAGATAGAAAAATTCAGAATTTTTAAAAATGAGCTTCTTGCCACAGCACTTCAATTAAAGGCACGCTAAAGTGGATCAAATATTGTGTCTCCAGTTGAGATTGGCATCTAATGAGGCTCTTGCCATTGCATGAACTGTCAATTAAACTTTGCTATGAAGGGTAGTTCCTTGAAAGAAAGAAGGTGTTAAACTCACGTTGTGTTACTACAGTCCTAGGGTTTTTCCCGTCTTCACTGGCTGTTTCTACTTTGGGAGCTGCGAATATGACAGACTTAGTAAATGTCATCTTCCTCTAACTTATGGTCATAGGTTCCTTGCAGGGCATTTGAAATAGACCGCTTGTTGTGGGCTATTTTTGCCACTCCTGTGAAATCAGCTGACGTTACAATGCGTGTGAGTGTTAATTACACTGACGACGGACAGTGTAACGCAAGTTCTCTTTTCTGGGGCTGCACAAATGTTAAGGGTAGGCTTTTAAAAGCTGTTTTGGGATGACAGAGGTTTGCAATAAACTAGGTGATTTGGCGATATGGCTTCAGAGTATACGCTAGAAGTCTCAAAAAGAACATAGTGATGTCTGGGAGACTTCTTGTGTAGATACTTCTGCGTGGGGACAGAAATAAGCTTTTAGTGTGAAGGCGGCAGCTCTTTCTCTGTCTGCACTAGTGAGCTCTGCTGGCGTTGCTGCTTTAGCACAGCTGTGTGTCTGGGTGCAAGGGCTGCCGTAGAGCGTGCCCATCTCATTCTTGCAGGACGTTTTGTCTGGGTAGAGGGAGCATTGTGTGCCTTCTTTCCTTCCTTCCTTCCTGGCATCTCCGTATGGGCAGCTCAGTCTTCAAGGTGGGCGATGTGTCCAAAGCATCGAGGAAGACCCAGGCCAGCTGCGCGAGCTCTCCCCATCATGGTTAGGTGCAGTGCACATGTAGCAAGAGTCAGATTCGTGGAATGTATTTTACGTAGGTTTGCCAGGCAATTCATGTGAAAAATAGAACTTTGGTCTTTGCTCTTTTGGGAGGTCAACAGCCGCCCCCAACTGAAATTTCCAGCGCAGAGCCCAACGTAGCCGTTGAACTCCTTTGAGTACTGATATTGTGCCTGTCTGTGCTAGGCTTAGTTTTGCAGGAATGAGTAACTGTATATGTATGGAAGGTAGGTGTATTAAATATGAACAGCAGAGTAGCGTTCCTCTTTGGTTTCTATTTTTAGAAGATGAATATGTGTGTGTATGTGTGTTTAAAAAATATCCGAAGCTTAGATATGTTGGTGTTACTGGAAAAAAACAAGGGCTACACTCTGAATAATATAAAAAAAACCCCAAACCCCCAAAACAATAAAAGAACAAAAAAACTCAGCTAGAGTTCTGTCAATCGATTAGAAAATATTATTGTAAAAATTGTGACATTTTTACTTCCACCAAATTTTTTTAACCAATGGCCTTATACATTTGATGGTTCTTTGAATGGGCCTTAATGATTTAAGGAACGTTTTGACCTCTTGCAAAATTATTACTCTGCACTTTAGTATATTTCATTGCTCAAGCTGCTGTTTCATTGTTTCCTTTGTTTTGTACCAATCAAAACCTTTTGCCCAGTCTGGAATTGATGATTTCCTTAAAGGCTAGGTGATAAACTTAAGAGCGTCCTTTGCACTTGTGGTGTTAGATGAGACCTGGCCTATTGCAGTACCGGAAATGATGCTAGCCTGACAGGCACAACGTCCCTTCTACGGATCGAGACATTTTGTTCCACTGAGCAGTTTCCTCTCCAGCACCAAGTATTGGCTCCTGTTGCGTTTCTGAAGTGCTTCTTTGCTGTTTGCCGGGGCATCCTTTTTATAGGAGCAGATTGCAGAATTTACCCGTTTTATTTTTTCAAACATGCTCAGAAGAAACTGAAAGAGTACCAAATGCACGTAAAATATTGAAACACTAATGTGTTTAGGTAACTCTTAATATAATCTTAGTTTGGCTTCAGGAAGAATTCTTGCTTGGTATTGTGTGATGTGGTTACATGAAGGGGAGCTCCTCTTGGAACATGTCTGGAACATTCGCCCGAGGGTGCAAAAGCATTAAAGGATTCATTGCCCTCAGGCATGTGTAATGTGGAAGACAGCCACCTGGGAGTTCACAAATTAAATTCCTGGATTATCTTCTATCATAGGAAAGGAAGTGTTTGGTGTTTGAATGGCATATTGCAACACATTAGCCCCAAGTTTGCTGTGGAGATAATTTTGTGGGGCACCAGAATTCTGTAATGCTTCTCAGATGTGTTTTAATTGTTCTGTTTGAAGCTCAAGTAACTGATACAGTACAGTGAACAACTGAAGAAAATACAAACATCTAGTAGCTTCTGTTTGTTCAAATATCTCGTTCACTTCATTAACCCTTTTTCTGAACTGTGTTGTCACCGTTTTGCCTGCCGTGGAGCTGGTTCTTGCCTCTTCTTCTCAGACAGAGATGATACTCTCTGGCCTGGCACGGTTGCTTCTGATGGCAGTTTTCATCAGACGCATTTGGTGAATGCGGGCCAAGTGTGGGTTCCGTAGCTTTTGGTGTCCTAGGGCAGTAATAAGTGACTGCGTACCTGCAACACGTTGTTACAGCAGTCACTGTAAAAATGGTGCTCAGCTTATCGTGACAAACTGGTTAAGTTCCTGCTAAGTGCATTTTTACATCCTGTTAGTATCACAGCTGGGCTAGATAAGGTATGACAATTTAGCACGAGTTGGTAGCTGCTTTGAAGAGCTCAGAGTTGAGCAGGTGAGACAAAGCAAGTAAGCGGTGTGAAGTCTGTCCCGCGTTCTGTGGTTGTGTGTCTGTGGGGAGTTGGGTTTTTGTTAGTTTTGTTTTTTCTACTCTGGTCTGAGCCTGTTCATCCTCTTTACTTTTTCATCCTTTCATTTGTGGAGCTATGGCCATCACTATCCACAGACAGTCCTGCACAGGTTTTGGCGCAACTAAGTTTAGAACATTTTACGGTCTTAAGTGTGGGTGGCTGGATTTGCAGATGGGATAGACTTGCACTGAAGTTGACTACGCCAGGTACCGCAGCTGAGGTGTGATCGACAGATTTCACTTAGATCCTCTGTCTGTAGATTTTTTTCCCTGGCTTGTGTTGTAAATTGGAAACACAGCTCTAGTTGAGAGATGTAAAATCTGTATGTTTGTGCTGTATTGAGCAGATTTCCTTTGGAGTAAGACTAGTCCAGAATGGTTTTGTTGACACAGGATAGTATTAAAAGTGTGCAAGTTCAATGACAACGTGTATTAAAACCTCCCAGTGTAGTGAAGTGACCCTGCTAAAGGTATCAGGAGCAGTCATGGAGAAGTGATGTAGTGAGAAAGCAAAGCTTGTCAAAGAAGGATGAAATTATAAATGCAGACACCGTGTGTTTTCCTCTGAGACTGGAGCCGGTGAAGAGGAGGCGGGAGCCGGTGTTCAATGGGAGCTTTTATGAATTTTATTTGCAGTCAAAAGCTCTACAGAAACCCCAGGAACATCAGCTTTGAGAAGCTTATGCAAGAAAGCCCAGGATTGGGCAGTTTACTTGGGACCTTGCAAAAGCCTAAACTTGATTTTCACTTAAAATATAATGTATGGCACCAAAGGAACATTTCAGATTGTGTTCTGGAGTTTGTTGCAGGCCATCAGTTGGAAAACAAAGACCAACACGCTTTGTTGTATGTTAATGTAAATCAAAAAGCAAAAACTCTGGCACTGTAGCTGTTTGTTTTAAAATCATCAGAAAACTATGGATAATCATACAGCAACAGGCAGGTAGTTGCAGAAATTTTGAATCCTGCGTATGTACGTAAAGGTTTTATAAGCTATGATATCTGTGAAGAGACACGAGCACAAGACACTATCTCCAGCGTCCATAAGGCTTAAGTACTATTACAAATTAACTGTATTAGTGAAATGGAAGCAGTTGCATACAGTTTGGAGAGTGTTTCAACAACATTTCCTATATGATAATTTTTATATATTTTTTTTTATCATTTTTTTTTCCCCTCTGAATTCCCAGTATTACCTGGGATTGTTTGCTTTTGTGATTGCCTTGGTTTCTATGGCAGAAATCCATATATTAATATGAAGCAAACCACAAAAATTCCTATAGTTGCATCTTTGCAGATGACATCACCTTCTTTTCTCTTTTGAAAAATTGACCAATATGCAGTTGGAAATCATTAACTTTAAAGACTTTCAGCCACAATCAAGAAGTAGTATAAAACCAGTGTAAGCTGCAAACCAGTAAGTGGGTGTGAGGCACAGTAAGTGGATTATATTCAAACTTTGGCAGGCTTTTAGAGGATAGGGCGTAGCATGAAATGTAACTGTGAGGACATAAGATCAAATGGGTCATTGGTCTGCAGCTCTTGCTTTCTGATGCACACGCTTGTTGAAAGAAAATAATATAGATGATATTGTAATGCATTATTAGTTGATGGTATGGTCACCTGGAATCCTTGGAAGATGTTGCTGATTACAATTACATTTAGGACCATCTGTGTGAGAAGAGCGTATGACTTGCAAGTAAAGCTATCTGAAGACAGTTCTATCCCTTGACTTAAAGATCTCATAATTTAAGGAACAGTTTTCTTCTAGAAGCTGCCTTTTCTTCCTAAGAAAGCTTTTGACAATGTTTATGAGGATCACAGAAATACTGTAAGCCCTTACTAAGTTCAAATTAATCAGACGAAGCTATAAAGAAAAGTAGTGAGATGCAGTCTTGAGACCTAGGATCTTGATCACTCTTAATTTGTATTCCTCCGGCAAAAATGATTGAGGGAAAGATTGTGGAAGATGCTGTTTGCAAGGCAGAGGGCAAGATTTAGTGAGATATGTCCGGGGAAAGATGAGGATTTGGAGCTTTATTTGGGGATAAAGTTGATCATAAAATGCATTCGTGACTTTCCTAGTTACTGAACTGGGAATGGCTTGCAGCGCTTGGAGGGTTTGATGCTTACTGTTGACAGGGTGAGTAGGTACCGATGTGCACACACCACTGAAGTACCAGGTCCTAAGCTTCTGAAGGCAGAAGTTTGCCAGCAGACGTCCTGTCCCACTCTTGCCTCCTGGCCCACAGTCATCCGTGTTAGTAAAAAGGAGATATGATATAGCGATGAAATATTCTGTACGTGCATGATTTCACTTTGTCAACCATGAGAGACCAGTGTGACGCAAATTTACTGGCGAAGTTCTGAGTCTGTGACCACTGCTACAGCTCATACAAACTTGTGATTACTGTGCGGTTGGGTTTTTTTTGCTGAGCTGGCCACAGGCATCAGAAGTATCTTCCATTTCTTCTCATGCAAATCATAGTTCCAGCAAAGGATTTGACCATTGAAGAAGGTGAAGGATTTTCCTTCGCTGAGGTCATTTTTGCCTCCTGTTATTGACTATTCTGTAAAGGGTCAGCATCTGTCCGTTTGCTGTTGGCTCTCATCTCCTCCTCAAATTGAATACATTGTCTGGTAATGTCAGATATACGACTGTCTTTGTCATAAAGTTCAGTCTTCCCTTTTGCTTCTTAGCTCTAGGGAACTGTTGAATAATTTATTGTCTTAGCTTATTCCTAGAATGTCACTTTCTCATTTTCCAGTGATGTCACATTGTGCATATAGCTTGCTGACGTGGGAAGTCAAGAGACAAGTTACTAATCGCACTACCTGAAAGCATTGAAAATCAAATCTTTTATCAGAAGATCTCACAGTAATAATAAGAGACAAAATGATGGCTGCACATTCCTTAAGCATTTATGTTGTATTTTTTAGGAGACAAAGATTAAATATTTGAATTTCAAGAGGTTTGCACTTGCACTTTATAGCCAGGTGGCTTGGATTTGAATTCTTGTGGTGGCACATCTCCAAAACTGGATAGATACAGTATACTGTCTGTAACTATAGCTACTCGGTGTTGCAGTGTAATCCCCCAAATGGCTTCATTTAATCAGAGATTTCACTCTTTCCTTCATAGAAGCTTAAAGGTAACGTAAAAATATTAAATTCTATATTCACAGTCTAACATTTGCTTTCAATAAGTTTCAGCTCCAATCAAAATCCACAGTTCTTCTCTACCAAGAAGTCTTATTTCATGACCACGACACCTGATACCTTTTTTAAAGCATTTGCATTATTGGGTTTGGCCTGGTTTTTCTAAGCGGGTTGTAACATAACACATAAGGCAATTTTTGTACAAAGCTAAATTAAGATATTCCATGTGCTTTTTCCAAGTTCAGTTTTAATGGCAGAATGATACCTGCAAAGGTACACGTTGTGCTATACTTGCACTCTTAGGAAGTAACTTGATCTTCCAGAACAAGGAGGACCGTTAAATCTAGGAACAGTCAACAGGATGATGAGGCTATTTTAATTATAGATAGCATCTCAGGGCTTAGACCATCTACGTGCTCTACGGGCTGTCACAGTCATTCCCTGGTGCGACTGGTACAAAATTCCATCTATGCACAGCTCGCGTACGTGGAGCGTGACGTTCAGTCCGTTGAAGAAGGCATTAACAGATAATGACAGCCTTAGGTGCCCGGGGTGCCAGTCAGCATCCTTGTGCGCAGGCCGTTCCAAAATGAAGTGCTCTCGGCAAAGTCCCTCTTCACGGGCCAGTTCCTCTGAGTGCTCCTTCTGAATTCAGTGTTTTGGGAGATACGTCCATGAGATGCGAATAAGATGGAAGCAGAGATACCTTGCAGTGAGATGAAGGGTGAAAGCACCAAAGAAGCTACATTACCATTAGTCTACTGTTTTTTCTTCCCCTCCTCAATGGTTTAATCTGATATGAGCAGATGACCGGATCATCGGCTTTCAGGTTGCGATAAAATCTCTCCCTGATTCTCAATTAGCCATCTAAGTAAACATCATCTTAAATTTTGCAAGAAATCTTTGATTGTTTTCAAGTGGCAGTGGTTCAGTGGTTTGGATTTCAATTTTTACCCTCGCATGCTTAGGACAAGTCCTCAGTCAGCTACTGGTGTCCTATTTGTGAGGATTTCCCAACGTAACATTTGGGTCACTTGAGGTGACTGCTTTTCCTTCATGACTTTGCCACAAGAGTCTTACTTTTTTAACAGCCGTCTGCTTTGTTGTGCTCCAAGTGCCATGGGGGGATGTATTCCTTTAGCTTTCAAGCGTTCAGTTAGCACTTAAAGGTGAAAAGTTACTTTTAAAAAGTGAAAAATAACACTTCATGAAGTGTTACTTTGCCTTTTTAACTTTTCCCATTCTTTTACTAGGAGGAAATAATTAGGTTTAAAAAAAAAAAAGAATCATGAAGGAAGTATGGGCCTTTGCCACTCTTTCTGCATGGAAAAAAAAGAGTCCCACTGAAAATATATTAAGAAAGCTTTTTCTTTTTTCCATAAACATTTCAGCTAGAATTATAAACAAAACAGTGACAAAATAGACAGGTTCATTTTCATGTAGACCTCATGTCTCTAAACTTGTTTTGATAATTAGACTCGATACCTGATTTCTTTCTGTCTGATTCTACAGAGAACTCGGTATGTCATTCTAGCAGAATAAGGAAGAACTGATTTATAGACAAGCTGTAAGACTGAGGGATGTTTAGACACATGGATTTTCAACATTTACCTTTTTTTGCATTAGGAATGCATTTTGTTTTTTCAGTGATTCAGCAAGTCTCTTTTTCAAGTTTTCAGTTGCATTCACAGCCTGGAGGGTAATAGTATTTTAAAGGCTGACAAAATAATTTTGGATTCACACCTGCATAAGTAAAAAGAATAATTCTTATTCACTCGTCAGCCTGAGTCATTTGTCATTTAATACCAGTGCTGTTATGTGATAATTGTCTTTCTCACAAAGAGTTTCAGTTATTGTTGTATCAAATGCAATATGAACTGAATACTGATGACCGTAATGAACGATGTTTTCAGTAAGCCTGGAGAAGTTGAATCTTTTTCTGCTTGGTAAGTTCAGGAATTCTTTTCTCTGTTGGTGAAAAATACCCTGAGTCTTCTGAGGATCAACCATCTGCTGTCTTGGTGCATGTGAACCCCATCCTTCATTGAAGAAAATGTGTTTGTTTTTTTTTTTTTTTTTAAATGGGAAAATGTCAATTTATCTTTTAAAAAAACATAGCTAAATTCACTGCATTAAAAGAACTGACTCTGCCTCTAAACTCATAAATGGAAGTGATGTGAGTAGCTTTGGAGTGAGATGTTGTGCTGTACTGTTGAAACTTTGTTGGCTCTGTCTGGCTTCAGCTGCTAGCCATTGGTTTTGGCTAGGTCCTTCCCTGCTAAATTAATGAGCTTGGTAATATCCGGTATTTTCTCCACATGAAGATATTTATAACTCCGTCACCTCTTCATCTTTTTGATAAGCGATTCCAACCATACCCATGTACCAGGCTTTGAAGTACATCTTCGAGGCATATGCTTCCTAGTTTGGCAGTGCAGTGAAATATTCTTGACCATTGCTAACTTGTCAGTGAGTTTTATACAGAGAGAGAGGACGCGTGGAGGCTCTCAGGGTCCTTCAGCACTTAGCCAGTACTCACTAGGGTTGTCAAATTAATAATGAGTTCCTGTGCTGTCTCATATGCTTATAAAGGTCCACTTACCTCCCTCAGTCCAGATGTTTTTACAATCTTAAATAGCAGTAGAATAGAATATTTACAATATGTGGAATAAAAGGCTAATCCTGATATATATAATCTAATATCTGCCCATTGTAACGGTATATGACTTTCTTGTATCATGGTGTTACATCCTTGTCTCCAGTTGTATCCTCCATCCGTTTTCCTCCGTGTCAAAAACCTGAATGAAGCAGTGTTTACAGTACGTTGAGAAAGTTGTGTTCAAGCAGACAGGGATGCTTTTACTCAGAAGCTGCCGCCAGCAGGGTCTCCCTTGCTGCAAGCCAGGTTCCTTAACTCAGGCTTATCCCCTGCCGAAGCACCTCAGCGAGGACAACGGTGACCCAACAAGGTACCTACGTATGGTTACACAGGAACGCGGAAGAATGTGGGGTTTTTTCCTGTCACAAGCAGTGGGCTTTTTTTTTTTTTTCTCCTCTGCATTAATGTGATTTGCTACCATGAACTTAAATTATTGCCACAAAAAAAGTTCATTTTACTGTCTTTTTTTCACAGCTCTCATTAATATCTCATTGCATTTTATCACATGAAGCACTTGTAATTAAGGAATAAGGTTGGTTTTCTCCAGCTTCTTTCAGTGGGGGTTGATTTTATTCTGTTTGTATTCATAAGAAATGGCTAAAATCTTCCTTTTCAGTGCAAATTGCATTATATTTGACTGTTTTCACTGGTGTCAGGTAGTATGAATGGGGACAGATATGAACAACATACAAAACAATGAGACAAGGTCCGATCAAGAATGAGAAATGAGAAAAGCCAAGACAAAGGTGTTTATTGCGTTGTAAGGTCAGATGTGAAATATCGGACTCTAACAGTAATGCTGGCTGACAAGTGCCCGGATAACAGGGATTGTAGTGCAGAGTCAGTGTGAACGTCAGACTGTCTGAGTTGGAATATATTCTGTTTCTGACTGTTCTTGAAAGAAAGAAATTGTGGAAGTGTTTGAAGAAGCCTTAAATCTGGCTTAGTGTATACCCAATTATTAATATATCTGCTCTAAATGATTTGGAATAAATGGATGTCTGATTGTAAAAAGAAGTTATAAATGACTTGAGTGAGAGAGAAATCTCTGTGGATAAGCCGAATTCCTTCAGTTTGTTAGCGTAGCCTGTTATTTTGTTGGAAAGTGCTGTCACTGCAACAGCAAATTCAGGTCTTCTGGAAACTGTTTAGTTTTTGTGGCATCTGGCAGCATCTTCAATATGAGTCTTCAATTGTATTTGATGGAAATATAACTGAGTTCCATCTGTTTAACACGTGCTTTCTACCGAAAGTGGGGCACACATGCAAGTTTATTTCCGATGTTCATAAATAAGATACCGGCAAAACCCACAGTACCAAGCCAGACTCTTCTGGACTGGATTTTAACATCTTAACCGCAGGAAGCAATTGAGCCCCCTCCTTACCCTCCTTTATGTTTCCCGCCAACCCGCCCACACGCTCCTTGTGGTGCATTAGGTTTTGGAGCTCTTTTTTAAAGCTGCCTTTAATTTTCCTGAAAAAACAAATGAAAATGGATCACGGTGGCTTTAAAGAAAACAGGAAAATTGCTAATGATACTGCAGCTGTCCAGTTCTGTTTACAGTACACATGGGAGTACTGAAAATGGTCTGCCGAAGCAATGTCGGTGTTTAGCCCACAGAAATATGGAAAGCAGAGGTAAGAGGCTTGGAGCAGCAGCAGAGTTCACTAGAGTGCTAGCAGATTTGTGTCCCATCAAGGGAACGCAGCTTGAAGGTGCAGCAGTGGCTTCAGAGAGACCTGGCCTCCAGGATCTCCTGGGGTGCTCCTGCCGATCTCCGTGCCTGCAGGGAGCGTGCCGACTGCCTCGCTGCGCTGGAGATTTGCTTCCCCCGCCCTGGACAGGTTTGCCGGGTCCTCTGCTCTCCTTGGGCTGCCTGCTTCATAGAAAGTCCCCCAGTCTTGAGGAAAATCTGACCGTCTCTGCAAGATCAAGGATCTGATTCAAGTAAAGGCTCCCAAGAGTTCAAAAAGCATAGAGTAAGCAGTTCACAGCAGTTCTGCAAAAATGTTAGCACCCCATATAGCGATCATCACTGAAGCTTAAATAAATAATGACCTACTTCCTAAGATCAGCCCCTTCTTTAGTCAGCGCCTGTCTTTGTTGGGCCTGGAATGGCGTCTCTAATCGAGTGGTCAGGTAGGCAGAAGGCAGAACTCAAGTTTGTTACCAGCGGAGAAGTAACAGACGTTAACTTCCACAATGGCTTTCCGTTGTTTTCAGTAGCTGATTGGCTGTCTTAGTTACCATGTAATAGTAATAATAATTGTAGGAAATGCTTCTAATGCGAAGCCAGAAGACAAGCTTGTTTTTTACTAAGTAAACTGGGTCTGCTCCCAGTTTGTGACAAAGTGCTGCTTCACCTGCAAGCTCCTCGCTGTCAAAGGGGTGCTCAGAACTTCCTGCGGCTCCAGCAGTTTTGCATAATTCACACATGTTTAAGAAGTGTTAATTTTTTGTTATATTTGGATAGGTCTGTGAGGCAAATAAACAGTATTTTGCCCAATGTTTTGAAGTTGGGTGATTGGTAGAGTCCTGCAATATAGCACGTTCCCACCACCGTGTCTGCTAACGGAGTAGCCCCTGCCTGGATTCTGGATTCGAGTTGCTGCTCCAGACAGGTTCAAGTTCCTGGGAGGTTTGTGTCATATTTCACAGCCTCGTGTCTCTTAAATGCTCCACGTTACCTAAAATGGCACTGTATGCCTGCGTTTAGCTATAATAAAATTTCAAACCGTGAAACAATAAGACAGCCTAGTGCAGCAAGGCAGTCCAAGACCGTGGAGTCTGCCAGAGCTTTTGTGGTTATGGAAAGTCTTACGTGTGAAGTATTCACATGTTGCAGTGATGAGTATCGGGGTAAGTATAGAAACACCTAGATGAAAGATGTACTTCCAGGTAAGAACAGAGGTGTTGTTAAACCCAGAATACACACTTTGAAAACATTTATTTTATTCTGTGATATATTTCTCATTGTAAAATAACTTCTAAACCTTGGCTTTGGTTTGTGGTTCTTTAGCAAGTGTCGCCCTTTATTTAGTAAAATGGGCTACTGCATGTTGTGCGTGTGGGTATTCAGCATTAAGATCTTGGAGTCTATAGTTAAATGATGCAAGGTCAGCTGTGGAGTCCTTTCTTAATATGGAAACTAACCCTTGCAAAGCCACAGAGCTTTACTAGTGAAAACATGAAACTGACTGTCAGCTGGGCAGAATCTAGAAGGACTAATTTCATTTATTTATGATAAAATTAGATCTCTCTCAGTAATCATTCCATGTACTCAAAAGGAATTTCACATTATAACCACATGGGCTAAAGTATATACGCACAAATACTCTGATAGAGGTACTAATAAATTTTTTATGAGTAAAAATATTTAGTTAGTAAATTTTTAGCTGTCAGCAATTGCAGAGTAAGTCGGATCAGAAACGTGTATTTCATTGTGCCAAAGAGTCAGGTGAATGATATCACAAAGCAGCTGGCCCGTGCTTTATGCCAAAGCTATTCATTAACCTTTAACTTGCAAAAATAGCAGAAAACACCCCTCACTGAGTTTTATCTTCTTGGCTGATTTATGCAACAAGTTCAATGGTAAAATTGCTGTGAAAGTCAGAATCAAGTCTTTAAGAGCGGTTAAGGGGAAGTAGAGGCAGCTTTTGGGAATTGCGAATTACTTTGTCAAACTTAAACTTTCATAATCTTAAGGCACTCAGGCAGTCACTGGCTACGTGTTTTATATATGTTTAGATGATCAGCATCTTTCTACTATATGGCCTCCTCCAGCAAATAGATAAGAGTTCCCCGAATTAAAGGTTTGTTGGGAATTCCTTTGGCTGCAGTAGGCTGAAATACAAGGAACCTGATACACTTGGCTCCTTCATTGCTGTCTGTGGAGAACTTAGAAAACATAGTGTAAATGTTCACTATATTTTTGGGAAAACAAGATGACAAAATTGGTTTCACAATGTGCGGTAAAAAATGTGAACCGGTATTTTGTCATTGTTAATAACGTCATTCCTTTTTTAAATGATGAAGTAAAGCTTCTGTGGAACTTAGCACTGGAGAATTTGGTCACATCTGGCAGAGGATGATCTGTAAGATGAGGTTTGCTTACTCAGTTGTCATTTTCAAGAGATGATGGTAAGTTTTTACGAATTATTGTTAGGACTTGGGTTCCTTATTTAACCTATTTTAACCCCTGACCGCTCTGGGCCTTTACAGACGTTTTCTGCAGTATAATGAAAGTCGCTCACTTTCTGGGGAGGGTATTTGTTTTGTTAAGGCCCTTAATGCTTTTTGGGATACTGATTGAAAATTCTTACGTAGAATAGAATCATAGAATAGTTTGGGTTGGAAGGGACCTTCAGAGGTCATCTAGTCCATCCTCCCCTGCAATGAGCAGGGACATCTTCAACTAGGTCAGGTTGCTCAGAGCCCTGATCTAGTTGAAGATGATTTCCTTCCGCTCTTGTTACTCTTGGTCATTGATGCAACAAAGTACTACAGGTTCTCCTTCAGTTTACCATCCATGTCGGTTCACGTGCGTGTGACTCATGTGTTGGTTCTGGCTTAGACAGGGCAGCGTACTCATCAGCAAGCACAGGCTGCTTGCTAGTGAGCGGTGCGTAGTGGTTGGACAGCTGTGCAGGCTGAGCCTGTTCTCAGCTTGCATTTGAAGGGGTTGGAGGAGATGAAAAGCATTTCAGTAGCACGTTCAGCCCCAAGTCCCAAACCCATTCTAGGGACACTGGATTTCACCATAGTATTGCTGGTGAGGCTGCCACGTTATCCTTGCTTGGTTTGTAAGCATTGTTCTTCAACGGTACCGACCCTCTAGGTGACAATCCTGATATTAGAAAGGTAGTCCTATTCTCCTTCCTCTACGGCAGTGACTTGGCTGTTAAACTTGGAGGAAGCATTTCTTGAAGAAGGACCTTTGCCAGTCCTTATTCAGTTTGGGTTTTTTCTCCCTTGGTTCTTTATGTTTGCTCTGTGAAGGTCATGAACTGTAACTTTCTGTAGCCAACATCTTTGAAGTGACCACCTCTGGTTCTGCAGATTTTACTGTAACTGCCCGGTTTTGGAAATGGCAATGATAGAGTTCTATGAGAAAGGAGTTTTTTGGTCCCATGCTGCTGGCTGTCGGGGGTTGGTGATGGTTCATATTATCTAATCCCTGACTCTTTTGAGCAGTAGGGAACTGGAGAGAGGGTTTTGTCATCTCCCGTGTGCTGTGCGAAGGTGAGAACAGCTTCTTACAGTGGGAGCGACTGCTTCCTGACAGAGGAGTGCTAGGGAGCACTCTGCATGCAAATGACAGCTGCTTGGTGTACTACTGCAACTCCGACTTGTTTGGGGTTCTTTAGCCAGTTTATTGAGTAAGATGGTATTTCTTAACACATGGCTCTTAATTTATAAGATTCCCACCCTAGAATTTTCTTCTGAGTTTCTGCTCAGAAAAGTGTTGGTGAAAAGACATGTATGTTGATATCCTCAGGGTGTCTCAAGTGCCAAAGCCGTATTGTGTTTGCTCCCCGCGCCTCCCCTGTAACTTACAGGCACCGGACCCTAGTTGATTTTATTTTTTGATATGCCTGGGATTCACAGATCCCTGCATTCGGAGCCCAACTAATGATGTTGCAGCAGTAATCATAATCGGTTCCTTTTGCGATAGGACGGGATGCAACTCAGCTGATACAAGCTGTGATTCTGTCTGTAGCTAATGTAATACAGAAGCTTCGCAGCCCTTCCCCTCATGTCTAGGGTCTGCTTTTATTTTTAGCTTCTCTATGACAGCTTTATTGGACTTGTCAGCCTTGACTTTTTAGCCCCATGACTACACATAAGACATAGCTGTATGTGGTGGTAACTGCTGGGAAAATGGCAACAGGGTAAACAGAAACAGTGGAAAATGCTCTTTGGAGTTTGCTGCTTCTTCAGTTGCTGAGAAACAGGACGCGCTCTGTGAATTTGCTACTGTATGGGACAGATCGAAGAAGTTTAATACGAGTTCAGTTCAGTCTAAATGGTAGATGACAATATGCTTATGTAAAGCGTATTATATGTAGCTGTTATCGAGATGCTTCTGAGCATTGAATCTCAGTGACTAGAATATGGAAGGAATCTATTTTAATCCAGACAAGTTTTTAACAAGGATAATTGACCTTTTAAGGGCTTAATAATGTATATGCAGTTAACTTTCATAATTTAAATGAAGCCTGTCTGTCTTACTGATATGTGACCTTTCCGTAAACCACCAACATACTATATTTAGGAGTAATTTCTTACTACCTATGCTAAGTAGCATGCTAGATGTGTTATTAAAAGGGTGGGTCTTGTTAAAAAACCTCTGAAGGTAATAATTGGGTTCGTTAAGTCTGTACTACATCTCTGGTCAGCAGTTGGGTACAGGTGAAGAGGTTTGCCCCGTCACAGACCTCGTGATATAGAGATGGCTCTCACCTGCTGTTAGAAGAGTAGGTAACCTCAGGGACCAGAGCAGCTTTCCTCCATTTGTGCTGTTTCAGGACATGATGTGTTTTTCGTTGTGGTGCGTTTAAGGCTACTGTGGTCATTTCTTCTGTAAGTTTCAGATAAAAATTCTGCTTGTGGGCTTACACTTGAATCTTACAGTAAAATTGGTTTGGAATGTGGCAATTTCAGAGATGTGTTAGCACAAATATTTGCAGTCAATGCTGCTTTATCTTTCTTTGTTCTCATTTTATTATTAGGGGTAGGGATTTTTTCATTTTGTTTTTTCTTTTTAACCTATGAGGGCACAAATGATTTAGACTTAGCATAAATGAGATTTCCAATGTAGTTTTAGTGATAGCTGTTGTTGGATTTCCCAGTGCTGGTTTGTTTAATTTTGTTTTTGTGCGATAAACAGTTGAAAATTATATTTTCCTGGAATTTTGCAAGGAAATACTTAACAAAACCGTTAGCTTGCTTATATTGCTGGGAATGTTTTTGCTTAAACTACCTTAGTACCTGACGATTCAAAAATGTTAAATATGACAACAGCGTTAAAAACGTATTCTAGGGGAGAGTCAGTATGCTTTTCACTAGTAAGGCTGCGACAGCTGTGCAAGGCAAACTTAGAAATGGTCATGAAGAGTGGAATTAGAGGGATAAGTGTGGTGTGCTGGGAAACAAGCAGCATGTGGACGGCAAAATCCTGCCGCGCACTTTCGTTGGAGTTATTCGAAGAAAATTGCAACCACGTAAATTAAGGTGATTCGGTTGACATAGCATATCTAGTTTATAAAGTTTATATAGTGTTTTCCAAAAAGCAGGAAGAAAAAGCTATTCCTATACACTAGCTAAAACTAAAACATGTTTTTTTTGTCCTCTGCTAGAACTGCTGAGTTCTGTTGATTTACCGAATGAGGATATTGGGGGGAAGAGGATTTCTGTCTTGGTTTTTTTTTCTGCCTTGTGCTTTTCTGCTGTTGTTTTTTTTAACTTGTGCTCAGAATTTGAACATGTTTTGAGTATTGAAAACATGAGAGCTTTTCGATCCAGTGTCTATTTATCTCAGAACTGTGTTTTTATCTTATTTTTCAGAAAAGGTTTTCACTTGTATGGTGACTGTTCCAAGTAGTTTTATGTAGAAAACATCGTGTAAAAAGCAGTGAACAGTGAGCACTTGCAGGGTAATTAAGGTTGTTCAGCCAGGGTGAGTGAATCTGGTCCAGAAACAGTGCTTTTTGGGCAAGTGAGCAAAATAGAAATGGAATTATGCTCTTCACCACCAAAGCTGTGTGCTGCCATGCGTTCCATTATGGCATTTCCAGTGGTGCGGTTTCGTTTTAGGAAAGCAGTTAATTTAGTATGCACTTCAATCCAAATACGTTCCTGAGCTGGGTTTCCGATAGTAGTCTCAGGATAGAAATCTGCCTATTTCTTCATGGTTTTCAGCCTTCCTATTTTGTACATCTCATTACATGAAATTTCAGAATGAGATGCAGAACAAAATTGCTGCAATTTTACTGTAAATATAGTTTGGCCAGAATGTGCTCTTTACCATCTCTAGAAGTTGTCCCAAAACCATCATGTGTGGCTTGGCACAGTTTAATACAATTGGCCATCTCTGCTCAATAAATTCACTTAATGGTGCTATTGTGGGAGATGAACTGTTTTTCACCTCGAGATGCAGTGAGGTTTTCGCAAGTTAGCACAGAGGCCGCTGCTGGACCCGATTACGTTGCATCTCTCTGTGCTGGAGTTGCTGCATATTGCCGTTCGGGTTGAAAACGCCCTTGTACCGGTTCTGGCTCCTGCAATCCGTTTCACACTTCCTCCTGTAAAACTTCACACGGGGTGTAACCTCAGCAATTGTGTACCTGGAGGGAATGGATAACGCGAGCACCTTCTCCTGGAGCTAGGGATCACCTTGCGTTGAACAGGCTCTATTTTCCTCATCGGGGAGAGGTGGGGGTGGGAGTGCTGCTGTGCCCTGCTCCTTTACTGATGTGAGGCTTGACCTGATCGTAAGATGCAGCCAAACGTTGCAAGTCAGTGCGTGTGCTACGGGGGAAAGCAACCAGCGGAAGAAGCAAGAAGATAATTCAGACGTGATATTGCTCATCTGTGCACATCTAGTGGCTTCAGTCACTGAGGAAATGCCAATCCAAAAAATTCCCACTGGCTAGTCCACAGGGAGGAAACAGTTTCTCGGTCATCATGACGAATTGCCAGGTCCAGCATTCAGTGGCTATATTAATATCAAGTGCCTCTTTATTGCTTATTCAATTTTAAGACAGAGCTGCTGAAAACCATAGCAATGGTTAGGAGGGGAGGGAGTCCTCTCTCTGACCAAATACACGAGTCTGCATAATCTAGGCATGTTTCAAACGCTTTTTCGACTCAAGATACGTAAAGGCTGTGTGCGTGTGCACTTCACAGCAGTGATCTCTCTCTCTCTCTCTGGTCTTTTTTTGATGCAGCTTTTTAATATTTGTGAGTTTGTCTTAAATTGCAGGCATTTAAAGGGTTCAGGCCTGAAATTCTCTTGCAGAAGCTTACTGTAGGACGTCTCATACTTTTATAAGTGCAATACACCTCAAAGTAATAATTACCTGAGTGCTGAATACTGTACAGAGCAATTCTTCTGATAGCGTTTCCCCCTCCTTGGAAACACCCTATGCTTTTGTTTGTTTTAACTAAGCAAAACCCCAACGAAGAAAAGCTTTTGTCTTTTTCGCTAACTGCTGTCTTGAGAACAACTGAATCTCTTCAAATCAGACACGCTCAAAAAATTGATCTTGAGGGAGAAAACATGTACAGCTATCGATGTTGTTTGTGAAATGTTTATGCTGCTGAAAAGGTGGCACACGTTAGAAAGTGTTAGGCATAACTAAATACTCTAAGCAGTCACTACAGCACCTTAACATATCTGAATGTATAAAAATATTAGGAACCATTGGGAAATATTATTCTTTTTTTTTGTTTAGATTTATAAAGCTTGATTTATGGATCTAACGATGCTGTACAGTTAAGAGATGCTACTCTTGCTTTTGTAATCGTGCAAGGTATAACCCACCTGATTTAAAGAAAAAGAAGGGGAAGGGGGAATTACATGCACAAATCCCCTTGTACTGAAATACGAAACTGTTAAAACTATTTTTGTGAACGAGTCCTTTCTGCAGTGTTAAGCACTTAGAGGGCAGAGCGTGAAAGGTAGAGATGGGCTACAGACACATAAACTCAGATATTCTCACTCCCTGATTCGGCATCGGGGCAATAGTGAAACACAAATTTGTACCTAGCTCATAATTTCATAGACAAATTAACAAAACTTGGCAAAGTCCTGGAGTGTGTGGGGGTTTCATTCCAGTTCTGATTTCAAGCCATCTTCTGTCGTAAAGTAAACAAACTGTACATGCTAGAACTGGCAGATTTTTTTTCATTTCCTTCAAAATATTTAGAGTGCTCTGTAGCTGATTTGCTGATATTAACATCTGCAACAGTACTTCTCTAAGGAATGTAATTAATATTATTCCACATAGAATTAAATGTCCCTCCAATTATTTATGACCTGATGAACTGTTTTCTGAACCAGTACTCACACTCAAGGGTCAAGGTTCACAACTTGAATTATGTTAGCAACTCCAGTTGAAATGCAGGCTCTTTGTAGTCGTGCACTTCTAGCTGTGTAGCACGTTTTATAAATAAAATACTTGCAAATCTCTGTGGCCTTAATTCTCATATAACGATATGACTTTGCAACATCAGTTGTGGTATTGCTTGTTTAAAAAAAAATTAATTATTTCATCATCAGATAAATCTTTTTTCTCATCTGTCTGTTTTTTCCAGATTGTCAATAAGTCTTCATATTTACGTCTGTCTTTAAATTCAAACTTACTTTAAAATACAAAGGAAAAAAAGCAGCGCATTACCAAAACACTTAAATGCTTATGAAAAGCAAATAGGAGGCTTATTTCAAAAGCTCTTCAAAGGAAAATCTTAACTGAAATACTTGGAAGCTTCCAAAATCATTAATCTTTTTCTCATAATTAATGACATAATGAAAGTAAACAAAATACTTGAATTGATTTTGATATAATTTTCAAAAGTAGTTTAGGAAGTACAAACTTCACACAATTATGTCGGCAAGATTTAAGAAATTACTTTTTTTGCCTTCAAGTTACGTCTTTATTTAGGTGATTTTTTTTGTGGACAGTTTTTCAACTTAAAAGGGAATGACGGTTTCTTAGATACATTGAGATCTAGTGTGAAACTTTCTAGGTCAAACCACCTGTAAAATATGTGACTTATGTCTATATTTTCACTTTATTTTTCTTAGGGGAAGAAATAATTGTCGTAGTTTTACAATAATCTAATGCTGTTTGCAGAGCAGACATTGTTTCCTGCTTCCGATGTTACAGTGCATAGGACTGTTAGTTTTCAGGTATTTGAGAAAATAATGAGCAGGATTCAAGCCTCTTTTCAACAGGTAATCCAGTAATTATTTATTTGTCAATATCACGTTCCAATGCACGCATCGGTAACCTGCTCGGAAGGGCTAATTAATCAGAGTGTTACCAGTAGCTGGCATATATAACTGCTTTTTTAGCTAGCCTTTGAAGACAGACACAGGAAGGCATAAAGCGGTTGTTCACCTTGTCCGCTTGCAGGCCCAGCTAAAGCTGTAGTTCCTAACCCCAGATTTTGCTTCCAGCTACTGTTTTTCGGGATTTCTAAGACAGTTAAAACTTTCTTTCAAAATCCCTGCATAGTGCCCAGGTACCACGAGGAGATGTTGGTGTAGGACTCATGCTGTGGAACTGCTGTGCTAGGAGAACTTCTCTTGTGCTTTGCAGCGGTCGGCGAGGCTGTAGAAATACAACTGTCTCCTTGGTTCCTCCTTTAGTTCTGTCACAGTGGAAGCCTGTCTTTCCTTTTCAACCAGCCCTTTGAGCAGCTCATAGAAGTTACATGACTGAACAGACAGTGGCTACGTTTGGATTTCTATGGCTCACAGAGCATGAATTCCCCCAATTTCATCACAGAATTGTGCAATTCCCAATATCGGGTTAGGTTTTGAAAGAAAGAGTAACCGAAGAGTAAAACAAAGCAAAACAGTGCCTGTCTGGGCAACGCTTATTTGTTTGTTTTCTGCTTAAACATTTTACCCTCATTATGGTTCTTGTAAATGGGTCCAGGAAGGCTGAAGAACTGTAAACAGAAACCATATGCTACAAAGCCTTAACTTATAGCTTTTATTTTCCTTTTTAAAAACGCTGCAGATTTTCTAAATTACAGAGCACTTCTCACTACTGTTTAGCAATTCAGAACTATGGTCATAGTAAGATGGATGAGGTATGAGGTATTATATTAGGGCAAGATTTATTTCTTGGCAAAATTTCAGTTTCTTGGATTAAGCAATTGCCCAGTGAGCTTGTTTGGGGATATGTATGGAAGCCGAGTACTGTGCTACCTTTCACCAAACATAATAAAACTACTATTTTGTACTTGCAAGCACACATGTAGCAGCATGTAAACTCCTAATAACAGAATTTTAGTTTCATGTCTTCTTTTTTTTATTGTTATATATTTAAGATGTTGGGCCAGACGCACAACTATTGTCATCTGTGTAGCTCTACTGAAGTTAATGACGCTTTACTGAGATGCATGACATCTCTATGTATGCGTGTGTGAGAGCTGGAAATGTAGTTCACTTTTTTTTTTCCTCCCCGTAAGTGCAGCTCACGTTCTTCCCTCTGTGTGTGGTTAAGACTAAAAGCATTTTGATAATTTTCAGTTGCAACATGGGTGTTTTCTGTTAATGAAATAATTACTGTATCTTGAGTTAAATAAACTTAAGTGCCAAAGGTTAAGGAGTTGATTATCCCAGGCTAAAGATATTATCATATTTAAGAGAACACTGGTAGTTTATTTAAAAGACTACACTCACGCTCTCTATCTTCCTTTGTTGCTAGTAAAAATCCTCTTCAGTATGCATGGGCATTTTTTCAAAAACTGTTCATCTGTATTTCCTCAAATACGGCCATAGCAATGTTTACCTGTTCTTCCTACCTTGTTGGTGCAGCTAATATGGAGAAAAAAATCAGCCTTTCCTCACTGTGAAAACTTAAATTCAACAAAGAATTCAATGGCTTTTGTATCTCAAGTCGGATAACTTCCATAGGCTCTCACACGAGCGGGATGCCCACTCATTCGTTAGCTTTGACAGGTCAATTGGTTGTACGAGGCTTTAGTGCAACGATTCTGACTTGGTCTAACTTCAGTACGCTTTTCAGGTAATGAGATTTTTATCCCTTGGGAACATAGCGGAATTAACTGAAAGAAGTGATTCAATAGCTCAGCAGAAGAGAAAATACAAAGTCTTATTTTATTGGAAGCACAGCATTCTCTGTCAGTCAGAGGAAGACTTTTTTTGCAATAGCTAAGTATCTATAATTGGACAAAAACTTACTCTCTCAAATACATGCACAGAAATATTTTTCTCAGTCAATTTGTGCCAAAAGCTTTTTCTTTTGTATCTTGGAATTCAGATCTAAACAACAAGATTAACAAAAAACCCTCAAGCTGCTCTGAATTCCCTTGTAATGATAGGTATCCTGCCTAGAAATCCACTCTCGAGACTTGCAGTGTATGGCATTTGCTTTGGCAGAAGTCTCAAAGCTTTCAGAAATTTCTGGAACATCTTGGGCACCAGCTGTGAGCCTCGAGTAGCGGTGGTAATTATATCAAGTTGTAGCTTGCAATTTTCGATTTCTTTTCAGTCCGCTCTCACAGCAGAAAAGGTCTCAACTGCTTTTGTAGTTCTTTTTTTCCTTTCTTTAGCTGTGAACTGATGCACCGCTTGAAAAATCTCTTGTTGCTCGTAGCCCTAAAATGTGAATGTATTATAGAATTATTTGTGCATGGGGTCAGGATTCAGCCCACTATAGGAAAGAAATAATCTGTTTTGCTGGTACGGTGTTAAGTCCACGTGCTAAGGGTATCCGTGCTTTTCCCACTTGGCAGATTGGAAATAGCTGTAACGTTTTTCTTTCTGAAGTCTCGGGCACGTTATCCCACCCTTCGTAGTCGTCCTGAGCATTTCTAGACAAGCACCAGATGCTTTTACTTGCTACCACCTGACTGACAAAACTTATGTATGTCAGCATGCCTGCTGGCCTTGGAAGAGGTTCGGGTAGGCCAGAATTGATCAAATAAACTATTGTCCCTAAAAGTATCCGAATAGGAAGCGAAGGCTTTCACGCAGCTTTGGGGCTCTCCAAGCAGCCTTGTCGTTTTGAGATGATGCTGGCTCATTAGAGGTGTTGCAGTGTATTTTGGGGACTCGAGACCTTCTGGCAACGGGAATGGATCCTTCTGCTTTGGTCTAGCTCTGCTACATTTTGGCAGCCCAAGTCTGCGTTAGCATCCTTGTGCCTCGGGATATTCCATTTGGCCCGGTCTCTGGTTATCTCTGTGCTAAGCAATCAAGCAGTGCCAAAGCCTGCATGCTGGCTCAGAAGTTTGGTCATCTTGTGGTGAAAATGTTAGATTGGTCCTTGGTACTGGTACTTTGGTCCTTGGCCCAAAGACCTATCAATTGCAGTTCTGGATTTAAGCTGATCCTGGAATAAGTACCAGTAGGCAGCTTGAATGCAATGACCCACTCCTTAAAGCCATGTGGATTCAGTGGTGGTATGTGTCACTGTACCAGGTGACTACTGGAACTATTTTGTTTACTACTACAGATATCACCTTTTGGTCTTTTTTTCCTCCCTCCCCCCCGGGGTGAGAATTCCAGACAAGGTCTTGGGGGCTGTTTCACGCTGGTGTCTCAGCACGCTGCTATCCAGCTTTTCACGTTGTGTTTTTGCCTTGCTGCTTTGAGCGGCTTTTTTCATGGCTTGTTACAGTGCTTGAGCTTATTTCAACTCTGTGTCTTCTTGGGTCACCACTTTTGTAGTTAAGCCTCTCGGTGACTAAGCCATTGCACTTTGCATCTACCTTAGGGGCTTGGCATGACAACGTCACAGTTATTTGAATCTGAAAGCTTGTCTTTTCCAAGTGGGGGAAAAAAACCCCATGTTGAGAGGAAGGGGGAGAACATAGGAGTGGCTGCGGCCCTTTTGTGTATCTTTAATGGTCTCTCATTTTGCTTATACGGACAAGACTGCTGATGTCAGGAAGCAGACTCGCTGAACACTTCTCCGTGGTAGGTGGAAGAGACAGTCCCTAGAACTGTATTTTATTGCTAAACCATTAGCAAATATGTTGATTACCGATCCAAGTAATAAAAGATTAGATTTTTTTTCTGTCACTTCAGTGGAGAACCAGTTTCCAAATAGCAAATTATTTCAATGTGATACAATGGAGATACGATGTCATCTGACCATTTTCAGTATGTAAGACACATTTCTTGCAGTGTTGATGGATTAGAGAAATAAGACGACAGAAGCATGGGGTTTCAGTGCTCAAGTTCAGAGATAACCTAGTAATCTGCACAAACCCCATCCTAAAAATCCATTTTGTGAAATAATGAGGATTGACATGCCTGGTGCTGGTTGGAAAAAATTAGCGGCTGTATGTTATCTTTTTGGCTATGCTAGCTAGGTTGTGCAGAACTTGGCCTTGAGAAGCTGTGGAGATGGATGTATTGAACGCAATTTTGTGAGCAGGCTTGGCAACCTAAACTCTTCTAAAAATGACCAAAAACTTGTTATAGCTTGGGCCATGGGTTCTGATTTTTACATGGTGGATGCTCAGTAGTTGTTGAGAATCAGGGTCACTTGAAGAGAAACAACTTGAGTTAACAATCTGTAGTCACTTCGAGAAATGTACACTGCTTTGTTGTCTGCTGTAGCTTTAAATCCAAGCATGTTGCCAAAAGATAACTAGATTTGTTGTTTTTAAATGCAATGTTATTTGGGTTTTTAAAGTCTGCCTATGTAATGCTATGAGTAACATTTTTTCACAGCTCACAAGCCTGCTACATAGCAGACTTGTTCTATGAAAACATCTTCTTGTGCACAGTGCTTTCTATTTTCTCAATTGCTGTTATCAGAAACATCTCTGTGCTGGCCCAGAGGGACTTCCTGTAATTGGGTCTTTGAGTCATACTTGAGTTGCATGGGGCTGAAACAAAGGCTAGATTATCCAAAGAAAAATAATGTGTTTTGCTTCAGGCGTGTAGCCTGCTGATGGCCGGTGTCTTAAAGTGAGATTTTTCCTCTTGCTTTTGTGTTATTTCCTATTGTTAGGTCAGAAATGATGGCTGTTAAAAGTGCCGTCTCCTTCCTGTAGCCTCTGAGAGTGTTTATTTTTAACCTTTGCTTAAGGAATAGCTTGGAGTTTTGGAGAGAATGTGCAAAATTAGCTTATTAATTGACTGTGACAGTTTCTGCGGTCTTTTTTCTTGGAGGCAATGTCTCTGAAAGGATCACAAAATAAATCCAGTTTAGAGCTGCATGAAAAGGTTACCTAGATGTTTCATGATAAAAATAACTAGTAGTACAGCGTAACACTGGAAAAAAAGAATGGCATATGCTAATGGTTATGAAGCAAGGTACCAAAAATAGCAAAGGTAGTATCAATTAGATAAGAGTCTGTAGTCTCATTGCAAATCCCACTGGATTTAAATAAATGGAACTTTAGCCCAAGTGAAGCACAGTTATATCGGCTATCATTTTAGAAAATTATATGCATGGAATATCTTGCTTTTAGAGTTTTTTCAGTCTCTTTTTAATGGTATACTTGCCAAGACTTTAGAAATAATTGACTGTGTCATCCAATAAAAGTGTGTTATAGTGCCTTCTGTCCCCAGAGCACTTGGGGTTTGCTTGCATTTACTTGCCTCGCTTTATGCAGGTCCATATAAAGGTATTATTTCTGTTATTGTTTATTTTTACTTCTGTACATTCCATTTGCTAGAGGAAGAGACCTACAGTGAGGTAATAAGTATGAATACTTTCATAGAACGTCTTTTTGTTTAATTAACAGGAGTATCAGCATTTCAAAATGAAACTCTGTCTTTTTTTACTCGAGGGTAAATTCTAACCCAGCTGCTAACTGCACTCTGACGTGGACCCACCGACCCCCTTTCATCTCTGTCAGGATGATTTTACTCCTAAGAAAAACACAGGCCAATTCATATAAACACATAATCTTTGAAAATCCTGAGCAAAACGTGATGTAAGTCCGTAACGTAGGGGAAATTTATTTGCTTGATTGTTTCCACTTTTGTCTATTATCTTGAGGCTGTGACTTGGTGAGGAGCACGTACGTGTACATACATCAAGTGCTGCAGGACATTATTTCAAACGATTAATTCCTGTGCAAGGTCTGAGCACGTGAGGTTCACCGTAGGGGCAGTGTCCCCCTCCACCGGAGGGTTAGCGAGTGCTGCTGGTGCTCGTGGGGGGGGTCCGCGCTGCTGCAGCCAAGGTGCCCACTGACCTGCCTTGTCCAGACGGCTTTACTGTCTCCCTGTGGCCAGGCGGAGGGGTGTCCTGGAGAAAGAGAGTTGGATAAGGACCGGGTATACTTGATGCACGGGTGACTCCCCTACACCTTCTTTTAGGCTTCTAGGTAAACGGCACAGTTGTCCTTTATTAGCGTTATGTTTTCAGTGGTTATAACAGAGTTCCATCGGAGTTTGCAGACAGCTGAAAACTAATTCTGTGGAGGTTTGTTACTGCTTCAGGCATCTTGGTTTGAAGTCTTGGAGCAGCCATGGACGAACAGGGTGGTGGCTTTATATGTTAGGTTAGGATGGAGGCGGGCTCTTAAGGATATTCAGAGGGGTGAGTTATAACTAGAGGAGATCCCCAAACTGCTTTAATTTTAGTAGACGCACGCAGAAGGTGCTTGGTTTTCTCACTGGTGTGAGAGTGCTGATAAAAATGTGAGCATAACACTACTATGAAAGCATTTTTTTCGCAAGAGTGTCACTAGGAAACTTGGTGTTGTAACAGCAGAGAGAGCCTTCAGTCGACTGGTTCCAGCATCACCTTGTTTGTTCATTACAATCCATACAAAAAATGGAGAACACATTCTAAAGGAAAAGGGTTTCTGTCTATGATATGCAGTTACGGTTGAGTGAGGCACTACGATAAATGCAGGAACTGGTGGGTGGTCCTGCGTTACGCAGAAGGGTGACGAACCTTAGGCACAGTGCAGATACTGCTGGTCCTGTCTGGCCTCAAATGTATGACGCAGTGCAGGTGACTGCATCTCCTCAAGACGAGTCAAAGTCTGAGCGATTTCACCCTTGTCTGTTTTCTCCTTTCCGGAGCCGTTCCCCTAGGATTTTTTTTTAATCTCCTTCGATGACCTAGAAAGTCTGTGTTTTTCATCAGCTAGTAAGTCCTTCAAAAATTATTTTGTTCTACACTACCCATAATGAAACACACCTGTGCCTTTCTCTACTCAGCTTCAAGTCAGCCCATGAGGTGTTTTTCAGATGAACAACTAGATGAATGCTTGCAAACAAACGCACCGTTCTTTAGGGAACAACTTTCTTAACTCGGCATCACTGTGGTCTGGACTCGACTCGGTACTTAGGTGGTTGCATTTCACCCCGTTGCTATCGCTTGCTGCATTAGTGATAATTTCTTTGGGTGTTAAATATCTGTGGTTAAATACCACTGTATGTTCTGTGCATTGCTGTCACTCGGTGTTAGTTACACTCCCACCCTCATGCTTGGGCTGTGATCCTATGTATATGCTAGGACAAGAGAGGCTTTGCTATCGTCTGACAATCTAATTTTGGCTTACCAAGGTGGATTCCAAATAATTTCCTGTTGTTTCCTGCAGATTGTGCAAGCTGTAGAGCACAGGAGTGACCAGCAGCATATGCCATTTTCAGCATAGGTCCTATGCCAAGGTTAGATGACAGCGGAGATCATCTAACGTGTTGGAGCCACCCAGCCTTTGCTGGCGTGCCCAGGCTGCGACCCGCTGCCTGCCGCGGAGCAGCTAGGTACCCACCACGGGGTTGTGGGTACCGAGGGCCGGTGGGAGACTGTGGCACGCGTGAGCGGCTGCGGCAGGACCAGCATCCTGATCAGCAGCACCATAGCCGCCCGCTGCAGCCCCAGCCTTCGGCAGCAGTGACAGCCTTGGTGTCCCAGAGGAAAGAGCGATGTGCACATTGTTGCAGCTAATGTGCAGGTGTTTTGAGAAGTACTGGAAGGAAGCTGTGATTGCAAACCCTCGGCATGGTCATGTCCTTCAGCTTTATCCGTTTTGCCAGTGTTGGCAATTGTCTGTGTAAGAAAGGCCCAAGAGTGAAACAGCAGAAATGTTTGGGCATTACTTATAAAACACGGAACAGAGGTCAACAGGAAATTTCGTGTAGCCCCTGTCTACAAAGGACTTGGTTTAAGCCAGCTCTGTTAGTTCCTTATCTTGAGAGTTAAAAGAGCTTTGAAAGTATTTGTGTCAGAAGTGAGAAGGAAAAGGAGGGAATGAAGATCTGCTATTATTACCAATTTGAATTTTTCATTTGTTTTTTTCTTATAATAAACATGATGAATACAATATTACCTCCCAATTCCCACACCTAAAATATATAGTAATTGGAGTTTCGTGGAGTATTTTTTTTGGCAGAAACATTGAAAAAAATCTGGTTTGTTATATGAAGAAGAACAGCAGACAAGAGAAAGGGATGGCTTCCAGCTCTCTAGACAATAAATCTTCGTAACAACTTTGCTGGTATATTTAATATGAAATTTATAAATCCCTAGGTGCTGGTGAGGTAGTTTCTGTGTAGCAGGGACCGTAGTTAGACTTCAGCCAGTGACTTTCCTGAGTCTAGAAACTGTTTGCTTTCCTTGGCAAATTGGAAGTGAGGAGGAGGGGAGAGCATTCTTTAAAAGGTCAGGTTTTTTGGGTTTTCAGTACACAGCAGTGTTTCACTACTGTGTTTATTTTTATCACATATGTTAGTGGTTTCTTTTTTCTTAATAGTACCAATAACAAAATGTCTATTCACCAGTAAATCAGTGCAACAGTATGTATAATATCAATTAGTGTTGACAGCTTAAATCTTCTCCACTGAAATGGCTACGAAAGGAGGTCGTCTTGATAAAAGCATCAGCGAGCTCCTGAGAAATATAAGTGTTCACAGAATCACAGGGGTTGGGAAGGGACCTCTGGAGATCACCTAGTCCAACCCCTCTGCCAGAGCAGGTTCACCTACAGCAGGTTGCACAGGATGGCGTCCAGGCAGGTTTGGAGTGTCTCCAGAGTCGGAGACTCCACCACCTCTCTGGGCAGCCTGGTCCAGTGCTCTGCCACCCTCAAAGTCAAGAAGTTCCTCCTCATGTTCAGATGGAACTTCCTACGTTCGAGTTTGTGCCCGTTACCTCTTGTCCTGTCACTGGGCACCACTGAAAAAAGGCTGATCCATCCTCTGGGCGCCCTGCCTTTAAGTATTTATCTTGGCTCTGCTGAACTTCATAAGGTTTCTCTCTGCCCAACTCTCCAGCCTGTCCAGGTCACGCTGAATGACTGCACAGCCTTCCGGTGTGTCAGCCACCCCTCCCAGTTTTGCGTCATCAGCAAACTTGCTGATGGTACACTCTATCCCTTCATCTGGGTCATTGATGAATATGTTGAACAGGACTGGACCCAGTACTGACCCCTGGGGAGCACCACTTGCCACAGACCTCCAACTAGACTCTGTGCCGCTAATCACAACCCTCTGAGCTCTTATCTGCCAGCCAGTTTTCAATCCACCCCATCGTCCATTCATCCAACCCACACTTCATAAGCTTGCCTATGAGGATGCTGTGGGATGCATTTCAGAGCAATGGAAGTTGGAATCTGCAAGTAAATAAGGTCCTGTGACATATTCGCAACACTTGGTTGATGTTCAGCCTAGTCTTGCTTAGGAGACGCTTGCCCATGTTAGTGAAGGCTCACTTAAGTTTGGGCTAAAGCCCATTTCTTTCTCGCTTTCTCCAGAGACCTCTTCATCTCCTTGTCCGTCCACTAGACTTCAAGAAATCTCCTTATCGTCAGATTCACAAACAATTGCACATAGGTGAAAGTTGAGGCAACATATTAGTAATTTAGAGGTGATAATTCCTCCAGAAACAAAATGTTTGTTTAATGAAGCTCAAAGGAAAACAGACAGCTAAAGGAATGTCAGCTAGTAGAAGAAGGAGTACGTGTCCATCTAAACTCTGCCCCGGTACCAGCACTCTCAGAAAATTACTCCACAGTTCTGTAACCAAGCGGAACTACCTGACTTCCTGAGTGCCCGGAAAAGCTGAGATGCTGCGTGGTGGTGGTCATGCTTCTGCTCTATTTTTTGCTCGCAAGTGCTTAGGTGGATCCAGACAAAACAGACTGTTCCCTCTCCTCTCCCCAGAAACCCCAATCCTGAGAGCAGCCTAGGGAAACAGCTGATGGGGTGTCGGTTTGCTGAGCGTGTACCACTCCAACCCTATAGAAGTGTCTGCCAGTTTATCTACCGTTTAGGATCTTTCTTTGTGGGCTAGGAGCTTCTTGTAAGACCTCAGCCTGGGATTTTCCTTGGTTGCCACTGTGTTGCTGCTCTCCCCGTGACTTTCTGTCCATACTCACTAGCCTTCCAGCAGCACAGCCACATTTTTTAAAAGTTTTCTGATATGATCTCAATTTCTCTTTGACCTATTATATGATACAGCTCTGGTGTGCCTGATGTTTTGTTTATTCCTGCCTGTTCAATTCAAGTAGTAGCAAGTCTTCACTGAACTGTCTTACACTCCCTCAGTTACAGTTAAAGTGCTGTTTGGGAACGTATTATGTTATCTGAGTGGTTGTTGACTTCTGTCTTTCCCAAAAGTCTTGCTGTTGGTGTCTTGGTACAGGTATTCTGTAAGGTGTCTCTTGCAAAGTTTTTATTTTCACCAAATTGGAGGGTCAGGTTGATATTCCTTTGGAACTCCAACTCTACTTTTTTTTTTTTTTTTTTTAAGATGGTAACTCATAAGGTTAATCTGTAGATGTACAGCTGTTAATCACTGAACTTTCAAATATGTGTAATGATGTATATATACTGCTCTCTGTTTCCTCTAATCTGGGAAGTTATTACTGCAGACTTTCAACTCTACATGGGATAGCTTGTATGCACAGAGCAAAATCAGTGTTTATCTGAAGCCTGTTGGAAAGATGGGTTCTGATGAAGTGGAAGCTGCTTTTTTAATAACAGTAAATCAGAACAGCTAAGATCCAGGCTTGTCACAACTTCTACAGTGAAGCAGGTCTCCCAAAATGCAAGAACTAAGTTCCACTTGACACCATGAACTGTACTAGAAAACACGTAAAGCCTTGATACTGCAAACCATACTGTGCATAAGCTGAGTTTAATGTCTGAGTTGGACTTGTTTGTTGTGTTTGACAGTAGGCCTGCTGGATTTGGACCTTGCTTATTCTTTTCTCACCCATAAAGTATCTGGGTGCATAGTAGCAGCTGTAATAAATGCTATGTTTTCAGTAATAGTCAGTGTTTTGTTCTCGGTTGTAAGGCTGTGTTGTCTTGAATTCTTTGTAACCATTGTTTGAGCTTGAAAAGCCCTTCACCTGCCCTACCGTAACCGGAGTTGAGCAATCCCGCATGCCTGTCTACCACATAATAGGGCTTTAGGACTTAATAGGAATATTGAATACAGGGGCAAACACAGGTGCATAACTTCTGGCTTCCTTCTCATTTGCATAATAGCAGCCAAGTAATTGAAGTGGAGAATGGTCAGGTAGCCAAGCACAAAAAAGATAAGAGCACCTCGTTTAAGTGTGCTGCCTTAAATCTTTTTGCTTTAGAAGTAATTTTTCCCCCCTCAGAAAAATTGGACATCGAAAATGGAGCATATGTGTGGTGGAGCATGCAGGTGTGTGCTGGCTCTCCCCGTTCCACTTGAACCTGCATTTGCCAAGTATTTATGTCTGTCAGCCATTGCTCCAGCCTTATTCCCAGCAGTAGAGTCTGGTTTTATCAGTTACTTTGAGGAAACTGGGAGCAGCCTCTGGCTGTTGCTCATGTTTCTCAACCTTTTCTCCTCCCTCCCACGTTCTCCTCCCCAGTGTGACATCTCTCTGTCTAAAACAGCTATTTTTTGGTAAGAAGGCGAAGGAAGAGGGGGACCAACAAGGAGTCTTCAACCTGTGTTATATTAAAGCAGTGGCTGGGTTTGGTGGGAACTGATTCAACCTGCAAAGCTTTTAACGTTTATTTAAAAGCAGCAAATACAGAGGACCTTATTTAGTCTACGGGAAAAGCTAAGAGTGATACTTTTGTTCTCAGTTACTAGAGTAGGCATGGAGAATGGGTCCAGTGAAAGACTGTAAATCAGTGCCCTAATGTGTGGCTAATTGTAATGTGATGGCAGTCCGCAGCAAAAGTTGGACAGACTGTGGGGCCAGGTGTGGAGTGGAAGCAGTTTCTTTAAAGATCATTTCTTTGTTGTTGTTTCATCCGAAAGCAGATTTTTCATTTGGTTGTTACAGCAAATTCTGTGTTGTTCTGGAAATAGAAATTATCTGACTTTCACCCGTACTGTTGCACCTGTTAGTAAAATATTAATATATTCTCATGAAATCAGTTTAAAAAAAGCATCTCTTCTTGGCAAATGACTAGCAAATCTTGACTGCTATGACCCTGATTCCTCTGTGCACTTAAGCAACAGTCAAACTGCCGTCAAACAAGGAAAGCGGTGTGCGTGAGCCAGGAGGCGAGGGAATTCAGTGACTGTCACTTTGGTGTTGTGTGGCTCTCGCTAAGTGGCAGTAGCTCTTTATAGTCCACTTGCCCTGGTTAGAAATGAAGGGTTGGACTGTGAGAGAAAGAGTAAAAAGGGTCAAGAGGTGTATGTTGTTTCTCAGAGTTGGAAGTAAGAGTTTTGTCGAAGAACTGCAACTTCGGGCACAGTTTTCACAGTTTAAGATAGTTAAATCATGTGGCTTCATAGGAGAAGGGTTGTAAATGTGTAGAGATACCTTGTTAAACCTACTTTGTTGGCCTATCCAGTGAACAGCCTCTTGATAAATATCTTTATTATCATATATGTTTCTCTATTACTAGTAACATCCCAGTTCCAAGTTCTGCCGGGTTTCCAGAAACGTAGTCACATACGATAAAATGCTTAACAATTACAGGTGCTTTGTTTTCTTGATACTGAATTAAAGTTCTTTTGTGACCAGAAAAGATAAATATTGTAATACACATCTTACATAGCTGATAAGGTGTTTCTGCTGTACGTTTGTACATCTGGTACCGTAGTTGCTTAGTTCTGCATCTCGGCTCTCAGGAGAGGGAAGTTCACATGCAGCAATGCTGGGAGTGCTGGAAGCATCTCAGCAGAACGGTGTACAAATGGCACGTCGGTGTGTCCCAGCTCTCCCCAGCTCCTGAGAAACCCTTGGGCATCTTCTCTCATGGCTGGAGCCGTTGCACAGCTCATCTGTGCACCCTCCGGGCTCACTTGGTGCTTGGATTGTCCTTCAAATGGAAAAGGTAGTGAAAATTTATACAGATATACAAGTACTAGTTTGCTACAGATGGGACTCGACACTTAGGTGTGAGATTTTTTGCTGAGAAATCATCAGCTGCTTTTATCTTTATACTGTAAAATAGAAATTAGTATCCTGTGAAGGACTTGGCCTGGAGGCTGGACTACATATTGCAGGATCCTTGCAGTCATAATCTTAACTTTGTTAAAAACAAAAACCTCCAAAAACAACCAAAAGCTAAAACCCAAATCAGTCATATGTTAAGCAAACCCCTTTTTCTGATACCTTGTGTACTGACATAATGGTATGTGTGGGCAACCTCCCTCACTTTTATCTTACTCATGAAACACAAAATCAGAAAGCAACATCTTTCTTATGGGGGATGTAATTATTCATATGCATTTTTTGAAGAAGCTGTTCTTTTCCTTATTGCTTTCATAAGCAGAAGACTTGGAGCCTTAAGCACCGCTTTTCCCTGTAGTAGTAGCTGTAGCATCCGTACAGCGCAAGAGTAGGGTGTCACATCTCTACAGTACAGCAGCCTCTACAGTCCAAGGCTGCTTTTGACATAGGTGCTGTTGAAAAGTTCTACAGCTCTACAATGCTATGTAAATTTGGGGCTTGTTTCAAAAAAGAGATTGTTTTTCTTATCTACAAGTATAATTTTCCTGTTTGACAGAGTCATTCTCTCAGATGCGACCTGTAATTTCCGTTTTGCTTATTACAATAAGTTTCTCTGTTTCTGTGTTGTAAATTCTATATTTTAAGGTCAGTTTCTCAGTAGTAATTAAAAGATTAGATGAGAGCAAGATTCCTTTTGTTGTGTCTCGGACATAATTCCCTAAAGTCTTGTCACTTTCACAAAGGAGTTAGAAGGATTTTATTCTCCCATTTTTACATCTGGGTGTTGTGTCTCATTCTGCCTTGCAAGCCTAACCATTTGGTGTGAGTTTTGGAGGAGCTATTGGTCATGGAGATAACTGAGCCTGTGGAGAAAAAAAAAAATAAAAAAAATTACAAAATCCAGTTTCATTCCTCAACAGTCATGATTGAGGTGTGATACTGGTAAGTCTTCTAGATGGCAGTTTCTCTTCTTGCTGCTGAAAAAGGGGGGCTTTTTGATGCCTTTCTGCAATACAAACTGACAACAATATGGGCCTAATTGCTCACCGCATGGTACCTGAATAGATGGTCGTATTTCTCCAGATGGCTCTTTGTTGTGACCTTGCAGCCACTGAAATCTGAATTAAGGTCTCAAAGGCTGTTCTGACCTGCGTGAGGAGACGGGCTTGGCCTGCTGCTAGTCCAGCTTGGCATGAGCAAAGAGATCCCTCGCAGCCCAGCTGTCCCGAGCTGCCGCCCGTGTGTTCAGTAGGCCTCCCAAAGTCAGCTGAGCTTTCATCTGGAGTTAAACACTGCAAGCCCAATTCTTGCATGCAAAAGGCACAACGTATAGGACATATAGTTACCTTTTCCCATAGATGTTGGGCTATGACAGTGGCACTAGGAAAAATCTCTGAATTTCCTTCCTTTCTTGTTTTAAACCGGCAGCAGTGTGTGTGTTTTAGGGCCTTAACCAGAGCTGATAAAGGAACTTTTTTTTTTTTTT